>QLTV01000437.1:1672395-1691184 GCA_003457575.1 Thermophis baileyi
CACCCCCCCAAATTAGAATTATTTCACCTCAGCACATTCATCTTATAACAAACAGCTTTGCTTGGTCCACAAATATAATATAATATAATATAATATAATATATAATATAAATATATTTTCGTCTTCTCCTTCCTGTCAGGACAGTTTTGAGTTGGGAGCTGCTTGGACAGATGGAGAGTCAAAACTTTTCTGTGCAGCCATGAAAGTGAGTGTGTAGTTATCACACTTTTCCAGAAAACAACCTATTTATTTATCCAATTTATATGGCTGCCCATCTCATGGAAAATGACTCTGAGCAGCATAGAACCATCTATTAAACCTATTGCTTGCTTGCATTTTAAAGAAATACAGCAGCCGCCGCCTCTTCTACAGTGGCATGCATGAAGCTTTAAGCTCTACGCATTTCTCTTATAATTATGAAGAGGTACTGTATATGATGCTACATGCATTAGAAATAAATCACTGGATGTCCTCAAAATAGCAACCAAATTACGGTAAACATCAACACAGATCTATTTCAGAAATGTAAAGGATTGATTAAAAACTTCGCCTCAGAACCTGTCGTCATTCTGCAAAATGTGTGTTTTGTTCCAATCATCAAATAATCTTACCAAAGGATTTTAACGTTTCAAACTACTGCTATTCAGGTCTGGCTCTCCGACTCCCCTTAGCTCCTCTTGTCACAATATGTCTGGCACTGAGCCCGTGTCTCCTTGCAGCTTAATAAAGTCTGATGTGCAGATGTGAGAGAAGATAAATGAAATTAATCTTGCGATGAAGGGGTCGCAAAGAAAAGGTCCCTAGCAACTTTCTCTGTATCAAAGGCAGTGTCATTTAAGCTTTCCTCCTGGTTTTGCCAGTCTTTCATTGTAACCAGTTTAGAATTTTCTTTTTAATTATGAGTTTTATAGCGGCAGTAAGATGATCTGAGTAGAAAGGCAGGAAAATTGGTTTCCGCAATGGATGTGTGACATGCAACCACCACAATATAAAGTCCATGCAAATATGTATGTATATCTATGGTATATGTGTGTTTCAGGGGTGAGTTCCACTCACTTCCCTACCGGTTCGCATCGCGACGTCACGTCGGGGAAATGACCCTCTGCGCATGCACAGAAGCCTCTGCGCATGCGCAGAGGGTTCTTTGCCAACCGCGGCGACCGGAGGATCGGTTCAGGGGCGTGGACAGCCGGCCATTGCTGCCGCTTAGGCGAGCGGGTGCAAATTTCCACCACCGGTATGGGCGAACCGGTCCGAACCGGCAGCAACCCACCACTGGTGTATTTTTGTGTGTGTGTGTTTTTTCCAAACCAAGTCACATAATATATAATATCAAATACACTTGCAAGTTTACAGCTGACATGTGAGTCTCTGAAAATACAAATAACATCAGATGCACGGTTACATAATATTTATGCAATAAGCTAATAATTATCAGGTTACAGCAGGTGTTAAGAGGATGCATAATCCTTTCCTGACTCAGACAGGAAATAAAATTCCTCCTTAAATATGATATTTGAACGAGCACAGAGGGGAACTTTCCTTAAAGACCATTGCAAGCTTTAGAATTTTTTCTGAGATCCAGAAATAGCAGAATGAAGTTCCTCATCTGTCGTGCTGAAGATCTTCTCACACAATTCCTGCCATTATTACATTTTAAAGACATGGCCAATTTAATGCATACCTTGTGCCTATTTGGTGCTCTGTGAACCACAAAGAAGCTAGTGTGCTGAAAAAAATGGCATGCAAAACAAAGATGACTTAGGGCGTTAGGCCATTGTTGTTGATGGATGGCTTTATTTTATTTTTAATCACATTGAATTTGTTGTGTATTACATCAAGAGAATGTTGGTGTAAGAAGAAGAAAAGTAATTTAAATAAAGAGAAATGAAGCAATATAAATATAAAAAAAATCTATGGTAACAAGAAGGATGGTGGTTGAAAAATAGAAGAATCCTATGTATCAAATATATAATAGTTGGTGTAGAGGTCTATGGGCCTGAGTGAGCCGAGGTGGCGCAGTGGTTAGAGTGCAGCACTGCAGGCTACTTCAGCTGACTGCTAGCTGCAGTTCGGCAGTTCAAATCTCACCGGCTCAAGGTTGACTCAGCCTTCCATCCTTCCGAGGTGGGTAAAATGAGGACCCAGATTGTTGGGGGCAATAGGCTGAGTCTGTAAACCGCTTAGAGAGGGCTGTAAAGCACTGTAAAGCGGTATATAAATCTAAGTGCTATTGCTATTGCTATTTGGTTGTCTATCAAACTGAAAACTGCCCATTAGTCACAGTGTGAGAGCCTGGTAATGGCTTGCTACAAATCTCATATTTTTGCTGTTTGAGAATGCAAAAGCAGACAAAATGGAAAAGCATTCTGTAGGAACTAGACATGTTATCTTGAGTTCAGATTTGAGTGGACATGTGCCAATCCAAATGTAATAGGCTTGCAAGTGTAGGAGTACAGCTGGCCCCATTTTTAGAGGAAAAAAAAGATAGCAATAGCACTTAGACTTATATACCGCTTTACAGCCTTCTCTAAGCGGTTTACAGACTCAGCATATTGCCCCCAACAATCTAGCCACTTGAATCAACAAATAAGGTTTTGTATTTTATGTGAGTGACATAGCTGGCACGCCATCCATTACAGCAACGAAAGACATTTCCTGTAACCTTTGCAGAATGAAAGATGATACCATTACAGGTAATCCTCAACTTACAACAGTTCGCTTAGTGACCGTTCGAAGTTACAACAGCCCTGAAAAAAGTGACTTACGATAGTTTTTCACACATATGACCGTTGCAGCGCCCCCATGGTTACAGAATTACATTCGGATGCTTGACAACTGACTCACATTTATGACAGTTGCAGTGTGCCAGGGTTATGGGATCGTCTTTTCAATCTTCTGACAAGCAAAGTCAAGGGAGAAGCCAGATTCACTTAACAACTGTTACTAATTTTACAAATGCAATGATTCGCTTAACAAATGTGGTAAGAACAGTCATAAAATGAGGCAAAATTGACTTAACCCATTTCTCAATTAGCAATATAAATTTTGGGCTCAATTGTATATCCTTTGCTTAAGACAATGAAAAGTCTTAGATTTGCCCCAAAGTTGAGGAGAAGGAGACACAAGTAACTGGCTTGTTTGTCAGAAGCATAATATATTTGTGGAAGTTTCAATCCAATCCAAAATGAGTACCTCAAACAAAATTATAGGGAAAGAAATAACCCGTGAAATTTAATTTATATCTTCTCAATTCTTATGACCCAGATTCCAGCGGTGAAACTCAATGAACTCCTGGAGGATTTCTATGTCACGGTGAAGAAAACAGATGGTTCTGATTTTCTGGCCACATCGCTTCATGCCATCCGTCGGGGATTAGACCGGATACTGAAGAACGCTGGCATCGGTTTCTCCATCACAAGTGGAAGCTTCAACTCATCTACCAAGAAACTCAAGGAAAAGCTGAGGGTGCTAAGCAAGGCTGGGATGTCAGGCGCCCGCTCTCGCAACATTGTCTACTTCTCCCTTTCTGATGAAGAAGAGATGTGGAGGATTGGGTGCTTGGGGGATGGAAGTCCACTAGCTTTACTATCCACTGTTGTAAAATATAACAGCCAGTACCTGAATATGAGAACGTTGCAGGAACATGCTGACTTAATGTATGGTGGCATTGAGCTCCTGAAGGATTCACAGAATCGGCCCTTTTTTGCACGGACAGATAATGCAAAACGAGAGAAAGGAATGGGCTTGAGTCAAGTGTGTCACGGCCAGATATACCACGAGCATGCCAAAGGGCAGAGGCTGTGTCCCTACTGCCTCATATACAAGTACATGTATATCCACCGTCCACCGTCCCAGATGGAAACCAGGTCTCCTTTCTACCTGACTGCTCAGAAGGACACCGTGGCTATGGACAATATTTGGTATGAAGAACAGAGGATGGGGTTGCGCTCGCTAAGAGGGATTGTCCCCAAACTAGCGAAAAAGATCAAACTTGATCAGTGTGAAAACTTCACTTTTGTCTCCTTCACTCAGGTCTCCCGCAAGCTTGGTTCGCTTCACTCTTACCAGTAGTGGTTTAGCTATATTATGGTTAAGAGCCGTGGTGGTGCAGTGGTTAGAACGCAGTATTGCAGGCTAATTCGGCCAACTGCAAGCAGTTTGATTTTCACCGGCTCAAAGTTTACTCAACCTTCTATCCTTCTAGGGTTGGTAAAATGAGGACCCAGATTGTTGGGGACAATATGTTGACATTGTAAACCGCTTAAAGAGGGCTGTAAAGCACTGTGAAGTGGTATATAAGCCTAAGTGCTATTGTTATTGCTAAATATGGGTTTCATGACAATAATGCATAGCATTTCCACATGCTGGATGGTTATGACTAATCCCCAGTTCTCAGTGGGGAGGAGAACTGAACCTTTTCCTCATTTTGATCCAAATAAAGATCACCCTGAAGCCACCTTTTCTATACCATAGGAAGACACCCCCTCCAGATGGTACAGCAATGACTTTCCTCTTGTTATAAATAGGATCAAGATTACAACAGAAATAAGGGCTTACAGGTAGTTCTCGACTTACGACCATAAAGTAGTCCTCGACTTACAAGCCAGTCCCTCATGGTCATAAGTTGTGTTGATGATAAAATGGTCACCCACATGACTGACCTAATTCTACAAAAGTTTTTCTAGTAGTTGTTAAGCAACCGCTGCAGTAATTAAATGAACCAATGGTTCACTATGGCCAGTTTCGCTGAAAACCAAAAATAAATGCTGGTTTGCAGCAAAAATGTTGTAAAACATGGTCAACCACGGGATGCTGCAAATGGCTGTAAATGTGGGCCAGTTGCCAAGTGCCTGAAATGCGATCACATGACTGTGGGGAGGGAGTGGCCATAAGAACTTCGGAACTGGGTTGTAGGTGGCTCTGAGGAAATCTGTTGTAACTTCAAATGCTCACTAAGTGACCTATCGTAAGTTGAGGATTACCTGTATATACTTTCCCTACTTATTCCCTTCATGCTGTTCAATTCCTGCCCATAGCTGTGATTTATCCTAAGAAAAATATAACCATGTTAATTGCATTTACTCAATTAACATCACTTCTGGCTTGGTCCAAAACCTTCTATTCTTTCTGTATGAGTCTATAACACCAGTTGTACAGAGGGAAAAAAGAGGATATTTCTATTTACATGCTGAAATTCTATAAATTCAACTGGCAATTAGAAATAGTACAGTTGCTGATTTTTCCTTTAATATGTTTATTGAACATTGTTTAACATCCTTGTTTAACATCAATGGAGAAACCTTCACTTAACTATATTATTTATAAGTAAATCACTATATTGTGATGTATAGTAAAAACACTCCAATAGTAAGATCATCAGTACTTTTGGGAACTTCTGTTAGCCACCAGTCTTAAGTCATCAAAATCTCAAATAGTCAGAAACGTTGATATATCAGTATCAATTATACTTGCAATTAAATTATGGAAAACATTATGATAGGAGAATATGAGTATTGGAAGTATAATCTAAGATCCTACAGCCTTTATCTGCCCCTTCCTTTTCCACACAAATATGTCTTTTTAGCTCTGTTCGGCTAAAAAGTCTTTGCTAGAATTAGACTTATAAATAAATTCACTTTGAAGACAAAGATTTGTTAGGGATTGCAAAATGAATTTAGGCATGTATTAAAGAAACATACTAAGAATTCATAGTCATTGTTTTAATGAAGATTGTGTATTATACGCAGCTATTTTAAAACTATTTTGACACTAGGTTAATGTCAGACCAGGGCTGGATGTTAAATTCCAATTAAACTGATTCGTTGCACGTGCCTATGCACAGGTGAACTAACAGTTAGTACTATTTTGATGTCAGATAAGAGTTAATGGAATTCAAGAGGGGTTGGACCTAGACCGCTGGTGAGACCATAGAGACTCTAGGCTGATTCCTCTTTTGACTCCCCCCCCCCCCAGGCTCTGCCATTCCTCCTACAGTTAAACAGTTTTCAGTCAGTCACTTTCAATCATATTTGGAAAATGACTTTACAGATTCATCTACACTGGAATTAATACCAGTTACATCCATATAAATCAAGATCTAGATACAGACACACATTAGGCTTAAAAGAGACCAGTGTGTGTTGGGAGCTTTAAGGTGTTTGCAGAGATGTAATGTTTTCTAATTAAGTAAATGATCTTTCATTAATTTGCAATCTACGGAAGATCCAACTTCATCCCTGCTCCCCTCTCATTTCTAGTGTTCTGTGGAGAATGGGCAATAGTTCTGTTCAAATTTTTTCTCTGTTGTTTTACCTTACGAAGCAATTCCAGGAAACTGGAATAATGCGACGGATAGACCAAGCATTAACCTAAGAACTACATTTTCTACAAAATATACTGTGCTACTTTTTAAATTAAAAGTGATTATCTCTTAAAACAGAAGTGTATTTTTTTCTTTTTGCAGATTACATGTTAAAAGCAGGATTCCTGTGAATCATAAATGCTTCTGTCTGTTCAGAGTCTTATACTGTAAAATGCAAATAAGTTTCTAACACACTCAAGAGCTGTAATTGCTACTAGAGATAATTATTTGAATTATCAAAATAAGCAAGAATTGATCAGCTATTTTTAGTTCACTAAGTTTCAAGAAATTAGGACAGATTTTTTTTTAAAAAAAAAAGTCTAACACTTTAAATATTGATTCTTCAAATCTAGCACCTGGAACACAAGTCTTGAAAATGAATTTGCTATACATTGCCGTTGAGTTAATCTGGACTAATCAGTTTTTGTTTGTATGAAACTAGAGCAATGACATCTCAACTTTCTCCTTCAGAGACCCCTTTTCCATATTCAGAATATTTTCCTGCTTGTCTACTGTGCATCATTGTAATATATGTAGTCCTCAACTTATGACCATTTGTTTAATGACTGTTCAAAGTTACAATGGTGGTGGAAAAAGTGAGTTAACAACCAGTCCTTGCACTTATCACTGTTGCAGCATCTCTGAAGTCACATGATCAGAATTGAGATGCTTAACAGCCGACATGCATTTATGAAGGTTGCTGCAACCCAAGGTCATGTGATCACCATTTACGACCTTCCCGGGGGAATTCTGACAAGCAAAGTGGATGGGGAAGGTGGACTTGCCTAACGACTATGGAGGTTTGCTTAACAGCTGTAGCAAATTAGTTTGTAAAATCGGGCACAACTCACTTAACTGCATCACTTAGCAACCAAACTTCCAGTTCCAATTGTGGTCATACGTTGAGGACTGTCCGTAAATCCCACATTCATATTCTGGCAAAGAAAGTGGCTATGCCTACTATACCCATCTCATTTTTAAGGACCGTACCAATTCCATCCAACTATGATTTTCTCATTCTTCCAATTCATCACTCTTCTCTCTCATTCTTTCTTCATGCTTTTTTTTAGTTGTACTGGTCAGTGACTTTTGTATTTAATCAGCATTGATTAAACATTCATGTTCTCTTTATCTGATGTTTTCTGTTTTACTACATACATTTTTTGAGTGCCCCATCCCCGTTGCACTCAGTTTACTTTTTATGTTTCTCCTGACATACCGATATTTAGGAACGCAGGGGCTCACATGGTTAGGACGCTGGGTTGGAAGTTAGCAAGCCTGTGTTCGAGACCCGAATGCTACTGCGTGGCAGGGTGAGCTCCCGTCATTCGCTCCAGCTCCTTGATGGGAACATGAAAGGAGCCCCTATGAGTGTCCCCTGGGCAATGGTGATGACACCACCTAATTCTTTCAACCCAGATGCACCTTAAATGGTGCCTTGGACACGAATGGGATGGCGGGGGATACCAACACTTTACTTCTCTATAACAAAGTGAGCAGACGATAATCTTCTTTCCCAAATTTTGCAAGCTGTCACCATCATATCCATTCTAGTCTTTTTCCTAGTCATTCATTCCTGTCATCTAAGAATTTCCCCCCAGATATCTGCGGTTCATCTGTGCATTATCACCATTCATCAGGGTGTAACATGCAATAATCCACAACTTATTAATTCCCAATGTCATATATTTATAAAGTGAAAATTAATTAAAATTCATTTCATAACACTGCTTTCACAACCAAAGGCAAGGGACTCAGAGCTTCTGCTTTTCAGTTATTCCTCGAGCCTAAGAGGTGGGAGAGAAGAATCTGGCCTGGGCAGCGAAGCCTGGGCAATATAGCTGGATGTCAGCTGGGCTGCTGCAACTGCCAATGCCCTCGGCAGTCACATAGTTTGACCGCGCACTCCTCCACATCCTGATGACATCTGCTAAAGCTGACCTTGTCCATCCCATTCTGAATGGACCCAGCATAAGGGAACAAAGGACCTTCCTGTGGGTCGGGAGAGAGGAGAAACGAAGGGGTGGGGAACACCCCTACTTGGGGTGACGCTTTTCTGAAGTTGAATATGCTGCAGTCCCGTTAAATCTTGACACCAGTCCTTCTTCAAAACTGCTCCAGCGGTGGGTTGCTCCCAGTTCGACCCAGTTCTTAGAACCAGTAGCGGCGGCGGGAGGCTCCGCCCACCCGCCCAGGACGCTTCTGCACATGCAGAAGGGTTTTAGAACCCACTACTGAACTGCTCGTGACCAGTGTGTTTTTGAAATGGATAAGGATTTATATAACTACGCCGTGCATGGAATTCAGATGTTCTAAAAGAAAAGAAAAAGTAAAAAAAAAAAAAAAATTCCACTGAGCAAATATACTCCTTTTCTGGCAGGCAAGAAATTTTGGAACCAAGTCCTAGAGTTGTTTAATTTTGAACAGGTCTGTTACTCGTCATGATTTATACATAGCATTATTGCTTCTGAATAATGATTGTATATCGTGCGGACGGATAAAAGAGATCATACTCCGCAAACCTCTCATGACTCACTCTCTCTCTCTCTCTCTCTCTCTCTCTCTCTCTCTCTCTGTCTCTCTCTTTCCGTGCACACACACACACACACACACTGAAATGATGCATCCTCAGTAGAATTTATTCAGTTTTAAATATAATCAAAAAGATCCTCAAGCGATTTAACAAGTAAAAGATAGGAAAAATGTTTCATTTTTTTAAAAAAATCTAAAACTCTCTCACTTTGTTGCTTGTATGTACACTAAGAGCTTATGCACAGGAGACAAGATTGTGTGTCCAATCACACTTGGCCAATAAAGAAGCCTATCCTGTCCTATCCTGTCCAGTCCTATCCTGTCCTATCGTATCCTTTGTTTCTTATTCCTGTTTTGCCTACCAAAAGGCTTTTGCCTGCCAGTGAATTTTGCTTATTTTAGCCTCTTCACTCTCTTTTTCTCCTCATTAAATGGGATAGGGTCAGTGGTGGGTTCTGGATCCATTTGCTGCCGGTTCGCTCAGGGTCGTGCCATGTGCGCGCCCACAGCAATCAAAAATTAGCTTCTGCGCATGCGCAGAAGCAAAATCCAAGATGGCGGCGCCCACGGAGACACCGACAGAACCGGCTCCGTGACGTCATTGCCGAGTTACTAATGGTTCTAAAGAACCGGATAGAACTGGTAAGAACCGACCTCTCGATAGGGTTGCTGAGGATGGTCGACATTACCTGTGCAAATTTATGTATCCATGCTAAAAATCACAACACGATATCACACTAATCCATTATATTTGTGTCTGACAAAACTTTTTGGGTATGAGATTTTAACTTAGTGGCAAGCAAAAAAGGAACAAGAGCCAGATTAAACATCACAAAACCATAACCTTCCTCTTTTCAGCTGAGGATGAGATACATGTGAAATCAATCTTTCAGTGTGCATCTCATCCTAAGAACCCTGCAATTTTTGTAATTATTTAGTTTGATTCTACAACTGGTAGTATGGATACACAGCCCATAAAAACCTTGGAAACTCATGGATCAGCTATTCATCAAGGAGAATTGGAGAGGATACAAAATTACGTTTTCTTACTCGGTAATTCAGCTGACTAAGAATCTTTCTTGTAAGGAGACATAATATTGATCCATCTACGTATTGCTCATTTTAAATGGCAACAGCTTTGGGTGGCTTTGTAGAAACCTCTTTCTTGAGGGCCCTGTGTGCTGATTCCTGATTTTCTCGAGGGATGGAGTCTCAGTGGAAATCTCTCATGAGCAATCGTGTTTGGTTCACACATATAAGCATCTAACTATATCCACACTACCCCACGATTTGCATAATCATGAATTGCTGAATAAATGCAATTGGTTGAGTTCTCACGACATACAGCAAACTAATTAAACTGAAGTTAAATGAATGTTTGAGCAGCATGGGTGAGTCCAGACTGTGTGAACACATGCATCTACATGTGTTACGGTTCTGAACTCTGTCCAGACAACTGATCCAATCCTGAAATCTGAAAAGACTGCTTATCCATGCTCCAGTAGAACAAATTTCCTATCCTCCCTGCATAGAAAGTTGGGGAAACCATATTTTTGAAGAGAAAGGAGAAGTGAAAATTCCATTTTGCAATTGGAAGCATGCTTGCAAAAGTTTAGTGTAGTTTGTAGGCTGCAATTTATAAGAAAATGTGTGGATTTTTATTTCAGCTCTCAAAGGAAGTCATTGTATCATCCACAATTAGATTAGTTGAAAATGCATTATTGCTAGTGGGAAACATATGGATTCAATTGCATGCCAGAATTTTTTCAGCTGGAATTCAATATCTTTTTGCCCCTCTCACATTTTGGAGGAGGGAATCATTCTTTTTGACCCAAGTCATATTTTCCAAAGGACATCAATCCAGTCTGGCTATAAATTACTCCATATCTGAAAATTCCGGAGACCATGACACATTAAAAATATTGCTGTGTTTAAAATTTTACTGAAACCTATGAAATATTCCCCCAGGGTAATTTGTTTCCCTGACCTTTAAAGTCAGTCACTAACCACCTGATTGATCTGAAGCTAGTAGGGCCTTATCTGGGCTCTTTAGGTAAAAATAGGCAAAAACCATTCTTAAGATCTCTTCCCTCTCTCCTCTCCTCTCCTCTCCTCTCCTCCTCTCCCCTCCCCCCTCCCTTCCTTCCTCAAAAAGCAGTTTTTGGAAGCTTTCAACTAACGAGAAACAGAAAATAAGTATTAAAAAGAAAGCACAATGAACACTTAGTACCAGAAACAGAATAATTAAATAAAAGGATAACTCTAAGCCAAACTCTCTAATCCAATCAAGAAACATTCGTTCTGAACAGATTCATTTGATATTCTATCCCAGCACCAGAAAGTTCAATCAGGTTTTCAAGGCTGTATGGTAGGCCAGTAGGATCTGCCCACTGAAACCACAGGGAATTATGTTCCATAGGACAGATGGTGTGACAGAGAACGCATGCCTCCTGGGCTCCAGCAGTTGACATTATTCGGAGAAAGGGCCTATAGCATGGCCACTCTAATCAGATTTGTACTGAGGGGCACGTGGCATGAATTTGAGCGCAGTGGTTAGAATGCAGTATTGCAGGCTAATTCTGCCAACTGCCAGTAGTTTGATTCTCACTGGTTCAAGGTTGACTCAGCCTTCCATCCTTCCGAGGTCAGTTAAAATGAAGAGCCAGATTGTTGGTGGCAATATGCTGACTCTGTAAACAGCTTAGAGGGGGCTGTAAAGGACTATGAAGCGATATATAAGTCTAAGTGCTATTGCTATTACTGTTTTGTAATATTGTTAACTAACATAGTTAACTTTGTATTTTAATTACACTTATTTTTCTCTCTTTTAAAATAGTGATAACTGTTTATCAAACCATTGTAGACTGGAATGCAGGAAAACTTTTTATCTTATTGCTGTATGAACTGACTGATAGGTTGTCTGGACAATGTCTCCTGGTAAGAGAGAGAGCTTGCTAGTGCTAATTGGCATCTGGTTTGTCTCCAGACAACCTTTTTGCTCATTAACATCCTAAAATTTACGCCCCTTCTGTCACCACATTTCATTTTAATGAACATGTGAGGTAATATGGGATGTAAATATGTAACATGTTTGACTCCATGTAACTGATTGCCTATGCAAAGGGGAATGTCCTGTCCAATCACCTTTTCTCTTGCATTTTCTTTGATGTCTTAACTATAAAAGGGAATGTCTATGGAGATTCTCAGTCATCCAGGTCATGGTTGTCTCAAAGGTGTTTTTTTCAAGAGGCAACTGGACTTTCTGGTTTTTCTTTGAAGACGTTTTGCTTCTCATCCAAGAAGCTTCTTCAGCTCTGACTGGATGGTGGGGAATGGAAAAAGGGAATGTAAGATGCGCCAAGGTCCTCCCTTTTCATAGGGAGATCCCACTTTATCAGAGTACTCTAATAAATTGCTTTTAAATGATCTTCCGACTCGGTTGCTTTTTTGAAAAGGTAAACCGAGGCAGAACCTAGGGTCAGATTTGGCTATTAGTACTGAGGTGTGCCCATAATCCCATGCACTGTTGCATTCTGGACCAATTGCAGCTTTTGATGGTTTTTAACCTGTCCATTCATCTCTTGCATTTTTTCTCTCTCTTTCCAGCCACATCTCCCTGACCTTGTGTGACCCCTATGAGTTGGGCACAGCTAGACAAGTTCTTCCATTGCATCGACAGAGCAACGGCAGCCTTTTATCGTGCATTCGATGACCAGGACTGTTCCCAAGAACACATAGCAATCTTTTTTGCAATAGGCCTATGTTTTTCATAAAAAGATAAATTCTATCCCTGGGGGCTTGTGGTAGATCATTTCCCTGTTCTCAAAACAGTTACTTCATCTTATTTCCATCTGCCTGAATGAAAAATGTTCTGATAGATTCCAAAGACAACTTGAGCAGCACTGTTGAACTTCCAGTTTTGTTTCAAGTCAGCTTCACAATCCCTAGCTCGCTTCTCCCGGTTAGTTAGGTTTCACTCTACCTTCCAGCCTCTGAGCACAAAGGAAGTACTACAGCTCTGTACATAAACACGTATACATAGAGGAGGGTAACATATAAGTATTTCATCTGTTGCAACAAACACTTGAGTGCCACAAATTTCACATCATCATAGTTTTCAAAAGAAAGGTATGTATAGGAAATAATGGCATTTTGATGGCCTGGCTACTTTATCCTCAGACAAATTAAATGGCCAGATCATTTACTAAAAACACTGGGAGGCAGCAAAGACTTTTATTCTTCTATTGTGGAGTGAATGTAAGAGGATTTTTTATTATTCCAGGAACTGTTGCAGTTAAGGGAACTGACAAAGATGGTTTTTATATTGAGGGGTCCTTGGTGGTCTCCGAGCTTGGTTGTTTTCTTGCAGACATTTCTTTACCGAACTGAAATAACATAATCAGTGTGTCAGCAAGAAAGCAACCAAGCTCAGAGAGCACCAAGGACCTCACAGTTCATCCCTGACCTACAAATATTCTATCATTTTTAAATACTTTCTATACATTCCCTGGGAATGTTCAGAGTTTGCAATAGTGGTGAATATCTGTAGCTCGGGTGCAGGATGAGGGTGAAGGTTCATTCTCCAAGTTTGTGGGTTGGTTTCTGAACGATTTGTTACCAGGCTAGGTAACATCTTCAGCGGAGTTTAGGGGATGTCAGTGTCAGTGTTCTTCTGTTCATAAGGGCTAGGGCCATGATGGCGAACCTATGGCACGCGTGCCACAGATGGCACGTGGAGCCATATCTTCCGGCATGCGAGCCGTTGCCCTAGCTCAGCTCCAGCGTGCATGTGTGCGCTGGCCAGCTGATTTTCAGCTTGTGCGGAGGCTCTGGGAGGGCGTTTTTGGCCTCCGGGGGGGAGGAGGACGTTTTCGTCCTCCTCAGGCTCCAAGAAAGCCTCTGGAGCCTGGGGACGGTGAAAAATGGGCCTATCAGGCCCACCAGAAGTCAGGAAACGGGCTGTTTCCGGCCTCCGGAGGGCCTCCAGGGGGCGGGGGAGGCCGTTTTCACTCTCCCCAGCTCCAGGGAAGCCTCTGGAGCCTGGGGAGGGTGAAAAACGGGCCTACCGGGCCCACCGGAAGTTGGGAAATGGGCTGTTTCTGGCCTCCGGAGGACCTCCGGGTGGGCAGGGGAGGCCGTTTTTTCGGAAGTCGGGAAATGGGGGAGCAGGGGGTCATGCACAGGGGTGGGGCAGCGCAGGAGGGGTCACGCACGCATGCACAGGGGGGTGGGGTGCGTGTGGGGCATTGAATTATAGGTGTGGGCATGAATGCGCGTGCGATTGGGCATGCACGCGTGCTTTCAGCACCCAAGGAAAAAAAGGTTCGCCATCACTGGGCTAGGGTGTGGGTGTGTCAAGTGAGGGTCTTGGAGGGTCTCCACCTGCCACGCTTGTGAGTTCATCAAAGCCTGGCACTCCACAAGCAATTCCATCAACAGATATGTAGGAAGTTAGCACCCACCCCTCTCCTAGGAAAATGAGATATTTTAGGAAATATTGAAAGGGCAGAATATTTCCCCTAAAAGGGAGGCAGAAACTCAGTCCCCTCCACCTTTGTCAGTGGGCCATTAAGGCCTGGGCCAGTCTATTCTACACAAGAAAGATCTACCTCCTTCCGACAGAGCCATAGTAGGAATTGCCCAAAGCCCTTTCATTACATCATCACCCAGCAAGAGTCAACCAAGCCTGGGACTCAAAAGACAACCTACAAAGTTACCCCTGCATGGCCCCATGTGAGTCTGACAACCAATCAGAACACAAGCTCAAATTCAAAGCCCAACAGAGGGCATAAAACCCAGGCACTCTCAGCATCGCTGCCCCTTTTTTGCCCAGGATCTCAAGCCATGTGATCCTGTTCATCAATAAACCTTCTTTCCAAGCAGTCTCCACGTTTCCAGTTTCTTTCTTCCCACTTGGAACTGAACCCAGATGGACATTTCTTCCAACAGACACATTGATCTACAACCAGCCTACGAACCCCTTAGAATCCAAATCAACCGCACAGCCAACCAGAGACAGCACCGACCCTCAACCAACCCACACAACCCCCCACCCCCACCAGCAGTTCACCTCCCAATGATCCTGACTTCATGTAACCCCCCATCACAAGACCAGTCACAAGACTCTCACTGATGACTCACACCTGACCCATCACAAGACCCTCACTTGAAACCCTTATAAACAGAACAACACTGACACCCCCTAAACTTTGCTGAAGATGTTACCAAGCCTGGTAATGAAATGTTTGGAAACCAACTCACAAGCTAGGAGAACAAACCTTCAACTCTCAATGATCAGAGTTGTTTGTCAACCCACTTGCAGAGCAACAGATTGAGAAAGGTTACTTTAGGGATTATATTTAGTTTCTGATCTTTTTACTTTCCCACTTTTTCTTCATAGACAAAACTAACATACTCTCAAGTCAATCTCAATTCCTGGTGGCTGCATCCACACACGTATCTTCGCGCTGTTAGAGATGTGGCTTACCACTGCCTTCTTCCAGGGTGGTTTTTTTCACTCCCACAATTTAACCTACAACTCCAGTGTTGCTTACCAGTCTCCCATCCCATTACTAACTAGGGCTGACCCTGCTTAGCTTCGGAGATTAACTGAACTGGTGAAATGCTGCTACCTGTTGAGAGGATAGGCAAGACTTCAAAGGGACAGCATTACATTTCTACATCAAAACAGTTCTTGGGTAGTTCAAAAACACAGTGTTAGCTAGTAAACAATGAATTATATCCCAGCTAGGTGAGAGCTGGCAGTGAATCAAAATGCAGGCTTCATTCCTTGTAAAAGCTTTTTCCCTGTTTTGAAAGCTGACATATTTACGATAGGGCGGCAGGATGCAGTTTGTAATTCACTGTTAATAATTATTTACAGGAGCTGTCATTTGGGGGATTCTGAAAGCAGGCGAGCTGTCAAACAGGAAGATCACACAATTTACACTTAGCAGTGTGTATTATGCAAACCCAGGAGTATATTAACTTTGACTGCCTGAAACCAATATGACAGCAAATAGATCAGAAGGAGGAAAACAGCATCAGTGAAAAGGAAGAAGAAATCAAAGAACAGCGTTCGAAAACAAGTTTAAAATGAATAAATTAATGCTTACTGGAGCAGTAACGTTTCTGTGGTTTGGAAGAAACTGTTCTTAAGACCTCAGTGAATTTTGTACCCAAATAGTTTAATTCTGAATTATTTCTACAATGGCTCTGCAAGATGTCTGGATTGTACTTCAGCAAGGGATGTATGACACAGAGGCAAAGCATTTCTCTTCCGCGAGGCAACCAAGCATGGGATTTATGCTTGTGAAGTGCTTCACAATGCTTCACAGGTTTGACCTTCAGTTGCAGTTAACACAAAAGAGCTTCTGCACATGTGCTGCTCATACACAGAAGCATCTTCCGGCTACCGAAATTGCCAGCAGTGGCGTGGTGGAAGTGGGCTTTCAAGAACTTCATAGGAAAATTGCTAAAATTCAGCAATATATCAAAGCTTGCGCAGAACACTTTGTCATCTTGGTAACAACCATGAGAATTCTCTAGACACTTTAGAGCAGCGGTTCTCAACCTGTGGGTTGCGACCCCTTTGGGGGTCGAACGACCCTTTCACAGGGGTTGCCTAAGCGCGTGCTAGCCCGCCATCTTGGTGACTGGCAACGTGCACGCGAGGGGAGGGCCGGGGGTCGCAGCGGCGGGGCAGGGGTCGCGGCATTAGAAAGGTTGAAAACCACTGCTTTAGAGACTCACTTTTTTTAAAAAAAGTGAAAGCTCAAATGCCTGCAAAAACTGAAGTCGCACATGCCTCATGGTACTGTATGTCGGTTGCCAACTTATGTTTGCTTGTGTGCTTTGCTACCATGCAGTGACAGTCTGCTATGAACTCTGGGGAGGGTGGATGGGAGGGGGAATGCTTGAGGGAAAGCGAAAGTAACTACTGTATCTCCCCGAGATGCTGCTTCAAGGTCACCTGGCTGGGAGAAGAAGGTAGCTGCATACCAAACTACTCTTGAAGTGACCGCTCTGAAAACATCTCGCTTGAACCTGATTGGTCATGGGGAGGTCAGCGATGGGAGGCAGTTAAGGAAGGGAAAAATTGAACTTAGGGATTTTGGTGCACGATTCTCAGTTCTGGCTATGCATTATCGCAATACACTTGACTTCTAAGAAAATTGTACCTTTCTCAACAAATGGAGCCAAAGATCATTTCTATTTAGAGGTTTAAGCAAATCTGACACGGTAACTACCCTTGCTTATCATGCATGGGCTTGCATAGAAGGGTCCAATTTGAAAAATAAAAGACAAAAAAGTTTTTGATTCCTATAAATTAGCAGTCACATATGTTTTGTCATGAAAATGATCATATTAGAAAGGATCTCTGCCAGCTGGACCCGTACCTGGTAAAACGGACCTGCTTGCAAATAACCATGTGATGGTTTATTTTTGTGCTAGTACTAAACAGTCTCCATGGGCAGCCTTTGAACAGTAGATAAACTGCTTTTTTTACTAAATGAAATTACTGGTGAACTCCATTACAGGTATTCCTTAACCTACACCCGTTTGAAGTTATGACCTACCTAAAAAAGGAGACTTATGACCTGGATAGGAAGTTCTGATGGTTGCCCCCTCCCTCCCCTCACAGTCAGGTGATTGTACTTCAGATACTCAGCAATTGGGCTGCATTTACAGCTGTTTGCAACGTCCTGTGTCCTATGACTGCATTGTAAATGGTTTTAGCACTTCTAGTTTCAGGCAAAACCACATAACCGTACTGAACAATGGGAACACTTAACAACCCCGGTGCTTGCTTAACGACTTCTGTAAAAAAAAAAAAAAGTAAAATCAGGTTGATCTTATGATCATCCCATTTTATGACCATTACAACTTACTGACATCATGGGCAGGCTC
Organism: Thermophis baileyi; assembly: GCA_003457575.1. Lineage (NCBI taxonomy): Eukaryota > Metazoa > Chordata > Lepidosauria > Squamata > Dipsadidae > Thermophis > Thermophis baileyi. The sequence continues at coordinate 1,690,202 of QLTV01000437.1, forward strand.
AATTACATCATAAGTCAAGGACTACCTGTATCAGGGGTGGGTTCTGCTTTTCTTCACTGCCGGTTCGCTCAGTGACGTGCTGCACAGGTGCAGGTGCGTGGGTGCTTCACGAGGGCGCTTTGTGCAGGCGCAGTGCTTAAAAAAAGTTTCTGCGCATGCGCAGAAGCAAGAAACAAGATGATGGTGCCTACACCACCGCCGCAAGAACCGGTTCGGGGGCGTGGCAGGCCTGGGGCGCTGCCGGTTCTAGTGACCCAGGCCACCAAGTTACTACCGGTTCTATAGAACCGGTCCGAACTGGGAGGAACCCACTTCTGACCTGTATGTTTCTGAGGCTGATGGGCCCATTTCAAATGCTGGTATTAATCTCTAAAACCTGAAATGAGTTGGGAAGAGTGTAGCAGAAAGTCCATCATCTCCTCTATGTGTCTACCTACCTTTTGCATATTGTGCCTGTTGAATGAAAACTGAATGAAATAGCTGATGACCTTTCAGATAGCCACAGCCCACTAATGGCACAATTTTGCTCGAGAACGTGGCATCAGGGGATAATTACTCCCTTGAGCACTGCTTTAAATGTTTGCTTTTAGGCTCTATATATTCATCTGATGCTACGGTGTGCTCTGTTTCATTATGCATTACACTGTATGCCTTAAGCAGATTCTATGTTGTAAATTAAAATATTGTAATGATTTTTTTGGTAAGCGATGTAGACACCTTTCTTTTAATGTGGCATGAATACATTCAAATAAAATGTATGCAGTAAACATCTGAAAAATGAACCCAGTAAGATCAACTGTACCTTGTGTCACCACAAAAGACTGTTTTTTTTCCCTGTTGTTTATAGGAGTATTTTAAAAGCATTTTCCTTCCTTAGGCTTTGTCTGGTGTGTGTGTGTGTGTGTGTGTGTGTGTGTGAGAGAGAGAGAGAGAGAGAGAGAGAGAGAGAGTGAGAGAGAGAGAGAGAGAGAGAGAGAGAGAGA
>QLTV01000437.1:1691193-1705344 GCA_003457575.1 Thermophis baileyi
ACGTGCAGCAGAAAATGGAGATGGAAAGCAGGATAGTGAAGGGATGTGGCTGCCTTGGATAGATTGGGGTGGGGGGGGGGTGTGTGTGTGTGTGAGTGTGAGAGAGAGAGAGAGAGAGAGAAAGAGAGAGAGAAAGAGAGAGAGAGAGAGAGATGCCAGAAGAGTTAAGACATTTTCTGAATTTTTGACATGCCAAGCCCAAAACGTTTACCATCAGTGATCCATTTGAAGCCTCTGCACCAAGAGCCTGCTCAGTGCAGAATCTACCACAGCATTTCTGAGAGATGACCATCCAGCCTTCGTTTAAATACTTCTAATAAATGAGAACTTGCCACTCTGAAGGTCCCCCTGTTCCCCTGGCTGATAGCTCATAGTCAGAAAGCTCCTCCAGTGACTTGCCTTATTCTTAAGAACTGACTTGTATTTTTAACTCATTGGCTCTTGTCTTACTCTCTGGGGCAAAAGAGAATCAGTCTGCTCCCCCTTCTTTGTGACAAGACTTGATATTTGAAGATTGTTATCATATCTCTCCATAGTACCCCTTCTTTAGGCTGAACGTGTTCAGATTCTTTAACGTTTAATTGTTCTTCATAGGACTTGGTTTCACCATGCATCTCCTAAACCAAGCACAGAGCTCAGCGCAGAGCAGTGAAGCCCTCAGGTAGACGTTCCACTCCAAACTAGAGCTATTAACAGGCACTTTTGGAGTTTGGTCATTAAACCAGCTGTGAGTTCATGTAGTCAAAGCTGTACTGCATGAGTTATTGCATCCTTTTGCTACCTTTTAGAATACAGCCTCTCATATATAAAACTAAAAATTTTAGATGCATCCAAATCTCATTACAGATCGAAACATATCATATATGGCTCAGTAGAACAAATTCATTCAAGTAACAAACAATTGAATGCATGCTCATCTTCTCAATTAAAAGCAACATAGAACTATAAGACTTCCATCGCTTCTTTAAAACTTAGAAGTAAGGAATCTAATATACAGGTAGTCCTCAACTTACGACCACATTTGAGCCCCAAATGTATGTTGCTAAGTGAGAAATTTGTTAAGTGAGTTTTGCCCCATTTTACGACCTTTCTTGCCACAGTTGTTAAGTTAGTAAGTGAATCACTGCAGTTGTTAAGTGAATCTGGTTTCCCCATTGACTTTGCTGGTCAGAAGTTTGCAAAAGGGGATCACATGACTCCAGGACACTGCAACCGTCATAAACACGAGTCAGTTGCTAAGCATCCGAATGTAAATCACGTGATCACAGGGATGCTGCAATGGTTGTAAGTGTGGAAAACGGTCATAAGTCACTTTTTTTCAGTGCCGTTGTAACTTTGAACGGTCACTAAGCAAACTGTTGTAAGTTGAGGACTACCTGTACTTTATATCTCTTGGAATAAGTGATCACTCTCAAAGAAGCCCAAAAAGTAGTAATCACCAAGGTGAAAGGGATGCACAATTTGGATCAATATGAAGCAGTTGAATACACAATGCTACAATCTTTCTGTTTGCTTTCTACACCCATTTTATTGTCTCTCCTCTCCGCTTCCCCATAACGATCATATATTAAGAAGTACAGTTTCAAGGATAGGAATTACTTGCGTTGCCTTCATCTTTCTCTCTCCTTTCCAGTTTTGCATTCCTTGCATTGATAGGCAAACCAAAATTAATCCTTTGTTGTTGATTTTTCCTTGTGGGACCATGTGTTTAACTCTAGTGCCTGTATTTTTCCTGCCACACAGCAATGCTCCATCCATCCATGTACATCAGTGGCAATGAATAATCCAACAACAGTTGGATTATTAGAAGAAATTACCCCAATGGACCAAAGAGATTGGCCAACCATTTGTCTGAAATTTTTATATTTATTTATTTATTTGTTTGTTTGTCAAACATGTACAAGATAGCAGGTATAGGTATAAACATAAACATAAACATAATCAAAGTGAATACAGATAGATGAGGACAATAGGACAGTAGGACAGGGACGGTAGGCACGCTGGTGCGCTTATGCACGCCCCGTACAGACCTCTTAGGAATGGGGTGAGGTCGACAGTAGACAGTCTAAGGTTAAAGTTTTTTGGATTGGGTTTTTCGGATTGGGTTTTTTTTGGATTGCATAGGGTTTCCTGCTTGACCAAGGGGTTGGACTGGAAGACCTCCAAGGTCCTTTCCAACTCTGTTATTCTATTAAATGAAAAGATTAAGAGATTCACTATCTTGTTCTCTCTGAAAGTTGCATTTTTCCTTCTCTTTTTCATCAGCTTTGAATTATTGGATGCTGAATGATTCAGCCTATGCAGCTTCTTACTTTTGAATGCTTCCAAAAACACAAACATGGCTGACAAAGAAAAGGTAGGCTTCACTCCTGAATTCAGCCTAAGAAAGGGAAAGGACAGGGAAGAAAATAAGAGGTTAAGCAATCCCACAGAGAAATGTGAGGTGGGCAGAAACTTTGTAAAAGGCAAATGCCAGTTGTGAAATCTAAAAATTTTCCCTACCGGTTCTGTGGGCGTGGCTTGGTGGTCATGTGACCGGGTGGGTGTGGCCAACTTGTAAAATGTGGTGAAACTCACTTAATAATGCTCTTTCTTTGGGTTGGCCCAAAGTCACCCCAGTGCCTAAGGCACGCTAAACCCCATTCCACATCTTCCAAAGCAGACCACCATGGCTTGAGGTGAGGTCACAGCAGCCACGCCAAACAAACACCACTCCATTTATGGTTCTAGCAAGACAGATTGACTCTCCAACTGAGCCACAAAACAACAATGTGGGGAGAGGTGTGGCTTCGGAAAGCAGCTGCAAGCGGCACCTTGGGCGCTTCCCCAACAAGACACCGTTGCCGTGCTGCTCACGGGCAATAGCAATAGCACTTAAATACCGCTTTACAGTGCTTTACAGCCCTCTCTAAGCGGTTCACAGAGTCAGCATATTGCCCCCAAGAATCTGGGTCCTCATTTTACCCACCCCGGAAGGATGGAAGGCTGAGTCAACCTTGAGCCGGTGAGATTTGAACTGCCGAACTGCAGCTAGCAGTCAGCTGAAGTAGCCTGCAGTACTGCACTCTAACCACTGCGCCACTTCGGCTCTCGGCAGTTCGGCGCAGCAGAGCTCTCTGCCCGCTCAGCCGGCTGTCAATCATTCTCCCCTCCCAGCCACTCACTCACACCCACCCACCCACCCATCCACCTCGCGGCAGGGCAGGTGGGCGGGCTGGAACTCCCACGCGCTCGTGGGAGAGAAGAATGAGGGCAAAAGGAAAAGAAAGGAGGTGGGGGAGAGAGAGAGAGAGAGAGAGGGAAGAGAGATGATGTAGCTATTTAGCTGCCTTTTTTTAGCACCGCAATCCTTTTGAGCGAGCCGGATGCAAAAAATAAAAGCCCAAGCCGAACAATTAGACATGGCACTCACAAAACAAAAGGAAATGGCCACCAACCAGCCCCTTTCCCCAACTGGAATCAAGAGCAGCATCTGAGTTGAACACCGGAATGGATCGATGAGGAAAAAAGGGGGCTTCAGAAATTGTGAGGTTTTTCCACACATACACACATATACACACTTCCACTCTGCAATAGGCGCAAGCAGCACGGAATCCAGACGTCCCCCCCATCCCCGAAATCTACTTTAAGGAGTTGAAAGGAAGAAAGGACCTTTAGGGGCGGAGGGGGCTTCCAATGCAACCCCCCCATCTCCACTCTCGGACATCGTCCGGCGGACAAGAGAACCAAACAAAAAGTGACTCCCTGAAGCCATCCACGCGTGGCTCACCGGACAGAGTGCTAACGGGACACACAGGCGCGCGTGCCCCACACCGACCTGCATTCAAACAAAGCCTCGCCAGGCGGCTCAGTGCAGCACAGCGCAGCCCCTGCACCGCGCCCCAGCAAAGTAAGCGAGTGAATGGGTGGGCGCTCCATCATTGTTCGCTCCCTTTCGGTCCCCCTCGCAGCCCTTTGCTGCTGCTGCTGCAGCGGGCTGGGGGAATGTTAGGGTCACCCCGATGCGGGGAGAAAGAAGGGGGGACGGGGGGGGCTGGGGAAGAGCACCAGATCCCGGATCAAAGCAAGGGTCGCTGCCTGGCTGGGTCGAGCCGGAGTGATGCCAGCGGGCAAGGGGAAGCCTCTTTCGGGCTCGGCTCTGCCCCGCTCCCGGTTTCATCCTCTGAGGCTTCCCGCAGGAGTGCCGGTTAGTGGTTAGAGGACATGCGGGCAAGGTTGGATAGGGAAGCGGCACAAGGCACCCGGGGAGGAGGCGAGGCTTGAAGGGGTGGGCGAGAGACGAAGCAGCCTTGGCCGCCGCCGCGCTTACCTCGGCCCGCCAGTCACAGCAGCAAAATCCCTGCCGCGGCCGCCAAAGGCGACTGCCTGCAGCTCCGTACCGACCGCATCCTGCCGCACTCCCTGAGACCGCATGTGCAGCCCTCGGACATCCGCTTGCCATCCCGGAGCGCCGCCGCCGCCCCTCTCAGCCCCAGAGCAGCAGCAGCTGCGTCTCCACCAAGGGCCTCCCGCCCACCCACTAGCCGGGTTGGACGCCGACCTCAGAAGGCAAGCAAGTGTGGGGGACCACCGGGAAGGCTGCTAGCTCCCTTCCCCCCGGCTGGCCGGCCCCAACATGCTTGCCTGCCTTCCACGCGGCCTTCCGCTTGCCTGCCTTCGCAAGCTGGCCACGGGGACACCGGGAAGGCCACATGGAAGGCAGGCAAGATGTTGGGGCTGCGGGCCACAGGGAATGGAGTGGGGAAGGCAGGCTGGGATGGGGGGGGCAGGGGCAGCTAGGTAGGCAGTGACTTCGCGGGCTTACCTGGCAGGCAGATCAGGGGCGCAGCGCTTCAGGCAGGCAAGCTGCAGAGCAGAGACTGGGCGGGGCAGGGCGAGCGAGCGGCGACCGGGGGACTGGTTCGGGGGCATGGCCAGCCAGCTGTCGCTACCGGTTTGGCAAACCAGGCCACATGTCCGCTAACGGTTCTCCCGAGCCGGTCCGAACTGGTAGCATTTCACCCCTAGCAAATGTCCTTTTTAAGCAGTAAGATAACTCTGCAAATCTTATAAAACAGAGGAAACAGAGGCAGATGGGGATCTGAAAATTAGCCATCGTCTAGTTCTAGTCCTTAAGGCAGCTATTATGCCGTCAAAGGTATCTCATGGATTTATAAAAGGTAAGTGTCTCCCACCTAGAGGCAGTTGTCCTGCTGACATTTGGGTAGCCTATATAGTCACCAGTATGCTCTTTAAATAATGAAACTCTTCCTGAGCACCTTTTCGATCTTCCCAATTCATATTTTCCACTCTGAAAAAGACGGCTCGCTTCTAGCTCAGTGGGCCAAGAGGCCACTGGCAGTTAATATACAAAGGTAATATTCCCTTCTCTCAGACAACTTCAAGGGCACCTTATGCACAGTCTCTGTGAGGGAGAAATCTCAGCAAACCACTTGCCCAATACAGCTGTTGAATCTTGAGAAAGAACTTTAATTCTTTCAGTGCTCTTTCAGATGCATGCCAGGTTGACATCATGAAAAGCCTAGATGACCTGAGAGAAACTTTAGTGACAACTTGTAAAATGGCAAAACTACTAATACATTTAGCTTTATTAATTAGCCAGGACAAAACCTACCTTGAGAAACAACTCGAAACATACTATCTTTTAAAATAGTTTTTATAAAACTAGAGAACCCTCATGGATACGTTGCTTGTATTGGTCTAAGATAGGGCTGTCAAACTCGCGGCCTGCAGGCCGGATGCGTCATGTGCTGGCCACGCCCACATCCGGTTTAGCGAAGGGGAAAGTCACGATACGTCATGTGACAACGCCGTGATGCGAGTTTGACACCCCTGGTCTAAGACCATAATAAATTGACTCACTGGCTACAGCTCCTTGATACTTTTATTTGTAAAAGTAGCTGAGTTATATAGAGAAATTGAGGCTAGCTAGCACTTGCCTAAGCATTGTATTAACTTCCCTTTGATTTATTCATTCTTTAAATATTTTTTTTTCTTTATATCAGGTAATTCCTCGTTTTGCAGGGCCCAATAGAGGTGTCTGCAGCACATTAAAGTAGAAAATGTGTGTTGTCTTTTTTCCAAGGATTGTGCATCTCACCCATCTATTTTCAGCACATAATGAAGCTGTTCAGTATATTGACATGTCATTAAATGTTTTTTTCTGCTGAGCATCCGCTAAGATTTCCCCAAGGAAATGTGTATTTTCAATCTACTACTGTATGTGGTGGAAAGACTGGGAGCTTTTGTTGTTGTTGTTATTGATCAAAATCACTGCTGTGGATTGATTATTTGATTATTTCACAAGCACAGAAAGCAGAGTAAAAAGAGAGAGATAAGGTCAAAATACGGGAGGGGGGAGATGGAAAGGGAATTAAGAAATTCAGATTTGTTCTTATCCAATTGTTGAAAATTATGAGACGATAAGGCATCTACAATAGGAGTTCCAAATTCTTGAGGATATGTGGCTTCAAAGCAAAAAGCAGCACTTCTATGTTGGGTTGTGGTTGTTGTTTTTTTTGAGGTGGCTCCTTCCACCTTGTACTGGGTACCCAGCAAATGGAAGGATAGATCCCCCCCCCAAGAACAGAAACAGAAATAGAATAGAATAGAAGAATAGGATAGGAATAGAATAATAGAATAGAATAGAATAGGAATAGAATTCTTTATTGGCCAAGTGTGATTGGACACACAAGAAATTATCTTGGTGCATATGCTCTCAGTGTACAAAGAAAGGTGGTGATACATACTTAAAAAGTCTTTCCTCCATTTATTTTATTTTAAACTTGCAAGACAACTATCAGAAGGCGCATGATTAAAAGATTAATAGAAAATGGAAAAGAGGAGCAGAGCAAATTAAAAGCTGAGTAAAGGTTTAACATTTATCATTTAAAAACAGCTCAGACACTCAGGAGCAGAATGCCTGGGGAAATGAAAGAGATAGTTGAAGAGAATATTCAATTAAGCAGGTTACAGTCACCAAAATGGATCTCTGGGATCAGCCAATCTTAGATGAAGGCGGGAACTTTTTTTCCATTGAAAAGGCGTTTCAATGAAAAAAAAGAGCATTTAAATTTGTTTACAGGTAGTCCTCGACTTACAACAGTTAATTTAGTGACCATTCAAAGTTACAACGGCACTGCAAAAAGTGACTTATGACCATTTTTCACACTTATGACCGTTGCATCATCCTCATGGTCACATGATCAAAATCCAGACGCTTGGCAACTGACTCATATTTATGACGGTTGCAGTGTCCCAGGGTCATGTGATCACCTTTTGCGACCTTCTGACAAACAAAGTAAATGGGGAAGCCAGATTCACTTAACAACCATGTTACTAACAACTGCAGTGATTCATTAACAACTGTGGCAAGGAACATTATAAAATGGGATAAAACTCACAACTGTCTCGTTTAGCAACAGTAATGTTGGGCGTAAGTTAAGGACTACCTGTATTTATTTAATTATATTTCATATTTCTTAACCACCCATCTCCCTTGGATAAAGGTGGTGAATCTTTAGTAATTATTTCTCCTGCCATCTCTGTGAAAGTCACATTCTAGAAGAGCTGCCAGCTAGCTAAGAACTTCCCTTCACCCAAAGTGGGTTATTTTATTTTTTTTTGCCTTTAACACATCAGTGCTTTTCAAGTACAGATTCAGCCCTCTAGTAATTTTGTATTCCAAGGAACATCCATTCAGCTGCAAATTTTCCCATCAATTTCCTACTTAAAATTATCTGCCTGGATATGCATTTTTACTGCAATTTTCCCACCTAAAATATTTCAGTTTGTTTTTCCATTGAATTGTACAGCTTATAGGTTATATTAAAGGTGGAAAAAATTCTGAAATATCTTGGTCTGATTTTTTTACATCTCAAAAACCTGGCATTTTAACAAGGGTGTGTAGACTTTCTATATCCACTTTATGCACTAGCTTGTAATAAACATTGACTGGATCACTTTTACAAATAGTATGATTATTATTGAAATCTGGCATTTTAAAAGGCGTGTTTGGCCTTTTATATCCACTGTAATACTTCATTCATTGAACTGTATGCTGCCTCAGTCAGAGTGATTTTAGGTGGCTACATCTAGGTACTCTTTAGTCAGTTTTCTCCATCATCTGCACTAACAAGAAGCATCAAGAAGAACCATGCAATAATTTGGGGAAGGAAACTTCACAAATTATAATTGGGACTGTCCTTACTGGAATATTTGGTATTAGAAAACTCAAGAACAGGAAGTATAAATGCTCTCAACAAATTACAATTTCTTAGGAAGCGACTTTCATCAAAATTCCCCATGCCAAAGAATGATAAAATTCTGTCAAATTCAGTCTGGCTGGCTTATTCTGTGAAACTGGTGAGGCTTCCGAGATATTAACTACCCAGTTTGTACATCAGGATTTCCCAAACTGTAAATTGCACCTTTCTTGGGGAGATGCAGAGTCCAAGGCAGGTGTGAAGAACTTTTTAGTTACATTGTTACAATAAATCCGCTTTTCCCAACATTTCATTGTATTGTTTTCCTCGTTGATTTGGAGGTGTGTATATTAAGATTACACTAAAGGGAGAGGTGAGGGCAAAACATTTAGGAATCCTTGGTGTACAAATGTATGCTACTAGCCTAAGAACGCCGCACATTCACTTGAGCATGTCTGTTAATCAACACTTTTGGTAATAGTTGTTTCCACTTATAGCTGAGGAAACGGAAGGTGCTTCAATAATAGCACATCTGTCCCTTGTCTCCCATGAATCTACTTCTGATCGCTGTCGTCCATTGCTGGCAGCACATCTAGAAGAGGAGATGCTGGAAAGCCAAGAAGCTGGGTAAGATAAATGTAGTCCTAACTTTGTGTATAACAAACAAATGTTCATGATAGAACAGATATGAGAAAGCTACACCAGAATGACGCCATTTGTCTCCCGTGTATGCTTTAGTGGTGTTTTTTTTTTCTTAAGAGCTACACAATGAGCGGGAATTCAGCAGGTAGCATTTGCTCCAACTGCTAAGACCATCTGTCCATTTGGAAGTCTCAATCTTGTTTGCGCATGAAGTGGAAGAAAAATAAAAAAGGAGACAAATGCCAGATTCTGGCTATGAGACTCGCACAAATGAGACACTGCCAACCGCCAGTTATATACAATTAGATGAATATTGCCTAAAAATATGTACTTTCAACTTAATCTTTTGGAAAGTCCCTGGCGATCACAGTATCAAAACCTCATGAGATGAAGTCATCTTGGTTTGGGGAATCGTATATTCTTTTTGCACCTACCTTTCTGTTGCGATTGTTTACTTTTCCAGGTGATTCTGTCTTATGATGGAAGCCTTTGAAAAGAGTTCAACTAACCAGTTATGTTAAATATTAAATTTATTTGATATTCGTCCCATGCATATGGTTATTTCTCATTGAATTTGTAAACCCCAACATTCTACTTTTCACGGTATTAGGAACTATTAAAACTCACCAGTAAAATTTATGCATAATCGATTTAATAAATGGGTAGTAAGAGTTATAGATCTTTCTGTTATGGAGACACTGTACTTCCCTCCCCCCTCAATTTTCTGATTTAAAGCCTTATTCATGTGTGCTAGAAAATGAAAACAAGTTCTTTATAAATGCCGATACATATGTAATAGGAGAATAAACGCAGGGAATTTCCAGAATACATTTTATGTTGTCTCCCAAAAACAAAATATCAGGAATTCAAAATCAAAACAGTTTTCAGTTCTTCTTCTCACAAATGATTGCCTGAAAGTTGAAAAAGCAGCTTAGATGAATCCAGATGTTTTCTGTTTCATGAATTTTCTCTTACTCTACATCTAGCCGTGGTAATACAGGAAGAATAAGATTCCCAAAGGCTGAGTCTTGTGTTATAAAGTATCCTGAAGAATGTGCATGAGCGTGCTGGAAAAGGAATAGATACACCTGTTTGAAAATTATACACATAAGGCAAATAAAAGCAAATCCCATCCCCAGTGCCATCCCAGCTAAAGAAGCCCACTAAACAGTTTCAAAATGATTCAGCTCTAAATTTCAGTGCCCAAAAGCTTTCACACACACTTTCATCATTTTGATATAAACGTCAGCCAAGGCCTAGTAAAAGTCAGATTTGGTCATTTAAATCTGACAGGGATTTTCCTCAAAGGCCATTTGTCTACTTGCTAATGAAATTCTTTAGGAGCATTTGGACTGAGTCAGGCTCCCAATATAGCTTGAATTCCAGCTGATCTCCAGCAGATACACATGTGCACATCTAAAATAAAAAAAAATAACGTGACACAGAATGAGCAGACGTAATCCCGGCTCTTATTTCAGCACCATAATCATATCAGAGCATTCATTTTGTATTTAAGCAGTTTCCAAGCCATGATTGTCCAACTTTTGGTTTGCCTGGGCCGCACTGAATGAAGAGGCATTGTCTTGGGCTACATGTAAAATATATAATATAGTTAATGTATATGAACAACAAACTTACTTTCTTGTATCTTTTTATTATCTTGTGGGGCCACATTACTACCTGTCCAGGGCCACAATGTGGCTCGTCGGCCGTGGGTTGGACATGTCTACTTTAAGCTTTTGTGAGGAACATGAATTTTTATTCCTAAAAATAATTCAATTGTGCCCATCGAAGAGTGAAACAGGCACTGTGGGAAAATCTGATTCTCTCCTTTGTGTATTTTCCCTTATCTTCCTCTCTGAAATCTGCTGTCGAAGATTAACTTTTTGCAGCAGTTTTGTGGTGCACATAGCAGGACTGTGAGAGAGAGGAGAAGAGGAATTTTTGATTCACAATCAGAAATGCGTCATGCAATATTGAATGTAGCCCATACTTTCCAAGGCACAGGATGAACAGAGTGTGATTTTATTCTTAAGCTCATGTGGATTCTACCACAACTGTTTTGGCCTGTTTTGTCTCTTCTGGATGTGCACAAGCAAGTCACACACCTGAGCTGAGCATTATTCCTATGGTTGGAGCATTGCAAAGGACATTGTGCCCAAGTACAGACACAGCACTTAGACTAAATGCTAGTTTACCATTTTTAAAAAGATGATCACGCAATCATTTCAGAAAAACTGAAACAGGAGTTGCAATAAATGTCTGAAGGTCAGTTGGATGCAGAAGACTGAAAAGTGAATATGAACCTCAGAAGATTGGGGTTAACATCCCAAATTGGTTACAGGTCTTGTTAGACAGCCTCCAGTAATTCCCAATGGAAGAAGAATCTCAATGGAAGGGACTATCATTAACAGAAATGTAGGAATATTTTCCCCCTAAATTCTCCCTGTCCTTCACCACCAAAACCACCGATCTCTATGAAGCACTGACCAGGAGAACATACCTGTAAAGCAGCTTTCTGCTGCGCTGCTATGTGCTGCTGCTCGGCGTGATCCCGAAAATCCTTGTTAAGGGAGGATCTAGCCAAAGAGATGCTGTAAATAACAGAAGAAGGGAAAGAGCCACATCACACCAAGGCAGTGGAGATGAGAAAGAGCATAGGATTTGAGGAGAAATCTAATGTGCTCAGAACCACAAAGTCAAATGGGATGATCTGTTCTGCTCTGGAAAGATGTGCTCCACTAACGGCATTCAAGCTCAAACATAAAGAACCACCATGCCCGGCTATAAATAAAAAACAAGTCAGCTGGAAGACATGTGGGAGAATAGATCCTACTCTCTCCTCTTCCCTATGCTGCATGTTTTTCCTTTCCCACAGTGCCACCCAGTGCCTTGCCTAAGTACCTGAATAAAACAATAGCATTAACCAGCAGCCCATAGACTTCATGTTGGGGAGTTCATATATTTGGTAGAGTGGCTGCAGAACCCTGCCTGCAGGAAAAGATTTTCCCCTTGAGACAGGGTCCCAGCAAGGCCTCTTTGTAACATATTTTGTTGATATGTTACAGAGCAGAAACATGTGACTATAGTATCACAATCCTATTAAATTTTAGTTTAACTTTAGTTTAGACATGCATGCCAAAAAGGAAAACAAGCTATTTAAGTGTTGTTTTTTGTTTCCCTTCTGAGCCACTTAATATTATCATGATAAAGTTCAACACCCCGGAGAGGAAGCAAGGAAAGACTGTACCATTTTTAGCAAAGACTGTCATTTTTTTTATGGGAAAAGATCCAGAGAAAGACTACTTATACAAATTCTATGGGAGCCTGAGACAAGGAAAATACAATCCAAAGTACTTGTGTTCACTAAGGACAATTAACAGAATAACCAGATTGCAGACTAACAACCCTGCTCCACTTATTCTGAAAACTGGATAGCTAACGAAGATTTTTTTTAAAAATAAAAATCTTTCAATTATGAGCTATTTTTGTAGTTAGTCCTCTGAGAAACAGAATATATTTGGGGCAAAACTCAAAAGTTCAGAAATCCAATGCAGTATGCTTCATCAAGATGTTAAACACATTACACAAGAAAAAGGATGATTTTTAAAAAACTGTTTTACAATAGCTTCATTTTTTTTTCTGCTTCGTAAGAACACAGTTCCCCATTTGGACTTTGTCCTTAAAGCATTAAACAAAAACAGACGCCATATAGCTAAAGTACATAGTTCTGACAGGTTTTAGATTAACAATATTGAGGTTCTTTCGTAAAAGTTTGATAAACTGGTGCTCCAAACCCTCAGTTTTTACTCAGATTGTCCTGTGTAAATAATGTCAGGAAAATGTGGAGCCATTAAAAAAAAAGATATCTCAATCCTACGAATGTAGAAAGCAAAAGAGAGAAACTGAAAACAACTCCTCCTTGATTGGGTTAGGTACAGGTAATCCTTCATTTACCACCATTCATTTATTGACTGTTTGAAGTTACAACAGCACTGAAAAAAGTTATTTACAATAGAATCTCACACTTACGATGGTTGCAGCCTCCCTAAAGTCACATGATCAAAATTTGAGTGCTTTGGCAACCAGCACGTATTTATGAAAGCTGATTTACAAGTGTCCTGGGGTTATGGGATCGCCATTTGCGACTTTCCTAGCTGGCTTCTGACAAGCAAAGTCAAAAGGGGAAGCCAGATTCACTAAACGCCTATGTGATTCACTTAACAACCAGAGTGATTCACTTAACAACCATGGCAAAAAAGGCGGGAAAATAGGGTGTGACTAACAATGGAAATTCTGATCCCAATTGTGGTTGTAGGTTGAGGTCTACTTGTATAAGTTGAGGGAATTGACAGGCTTTCAAAATTCGGTTACAATACCTGAACCTCATTAACATACTTCAAGGCTCCTAGCAACTCATTTTCCCTAGCTACTTCCAAGTAGATCCTGCTTACTTTTCAATCTGGGGATAATTTGCATATAAAATACTTGACATACAGTTGCAAGAAAAAGTATGTGAACCCCTTGGGATTACGTGGAGTTTTGCATGAATTGGTCATAAAATGTGCTCTGAACGTCATCTAAGTCACAACAATAGAAAAACACAGTCTGCTTAAAATAATACTACACAAACATTAGATGTTGCCATGGTTTAATTGAACATAACATGTAAACATTCACAGTGCAGGGAGGAAAAAGTATGTGAGCCCCTAGCCTAATGACTTCTCCAAGAGCTAATTGGAGCCATGAGTGAGCCAACCTTGACTCCAATCAGGAAAAACACAGTGGATGTGGTGCTGACAGATGTCCTGCCCTTTAAAAACACACACCTGGTTTGGGTTTACTGGTTTCAAGAAGCACTGTCTGATGTGAACCATGCCTCGCAGAAAAGAGCTCTCAGAAGACCTACGATCAAGAATTGTTGACTTGCATGAAGCTGGAAAGGGTTACAAAAGTATCTCCAAAAGCCTTGATGTTCATGTGTCCACGGTAAGACAGACTGTCTACAAATGGAGAAAGTTTAGCACTGTTGCTACTCTCCCTAGGCGTGGTCGTCCTGTAAAAATGATTGCAAGAGCACAGCGCAGAATGCTGCATGAGGTAAAGAAGAATCCTAGAGTGTCAGCTAAAGACCTACAGAAATCTCTGGCACATGCTAACATTTTTGTTGACACATCTACAATAAGGAAAACATTAAACAAGAATGGAGTACATGGGAGGACACCACGGAGGAAGCCATTGCTGTCCAAAAAAAAATATTGCAGCACGTTTGAAGTTTGCAAAAGAGCATCTGGATGTTCCACAG
>QLTV01000437.1:1712997-1745653 GCA_003457575.1 Thermophis baileyi
CCCTTTTGTCCCTGCAACACATAAAGATTATCCTCTTTTATGCCCTGTGCACATACATTCCCATTTCTCTTTATAAGACACCTCCCATTTGCAAATATGGTCTCAAATCCTTGCTTGTCTAAACTAGAGACACTCAGCAAATTATGCTCCATTTCAGGCACACATAATATATCATTAAACCTTGTTTATGAGACACCTCCCATTTACAAATGTGGTCTCAAATCTTTGATTGTCGAAACTAGAGACACTCAATCAATTATGCTCCATTTCAGGCACACATAATATATCATTAAACCTTGTTTCCAGATATGGAATTTGCACACTGCCTCTTCCAATGACTTTAGCCTTCTGGCCATTTGCCAAGGCTACTGCATCTCCACCAGCTGGATCCATTCTGAAAAACAATTTAGAATTATTAATAATTGCTTGACTAGCCCCACTGTCTATTAACCATTTGTCTCTGCTATTGCAATAGCTGACTTTTGCCACAGCAATTTGTCCATCTGCTGATTTTCTACCTTGCAAACAGTTTCTGTCTTGCAAATAGTTTCTTCCTTGCAAACAGTCTTTTCTTTGCAAACGTCCTTCTTAAAATGTGTTTTTTCACCACAAATGAAACACCTCCGTTGTTCCTGTTCTTTCTGCTTAGAAAATCTTTGCTGGGCTGTATTCTGGTCTCTTCTGGTACTTTTCTGGACTCTGCAGACAGCCAGTCTGTTACATTTCTCTTTGCAGACATCTTGTCTGTTACTCTGCTCCTTGGGCCCCCACCTCAGGAATTTCTCCTCGTGGCTTTTTCTAAAGTGGCGTTTCTGCTCCTCAGAAATTAAACAAGCCTTTAAGACCTCCAAACGTAATTCCTGCTCTGGTTTGCACTCAAAAACTGCAGAAACTATATCCCACATTTCATCCAGACTGTTTAACACCAACAGCACTTTCTGAGATTCAGGAATCTTCATTCCACGCTGTTCTAACTCAACAAATAAAGTTTGCATTTGTACAAAATGCTGCTCCACAGAATCATGTGGTTCAAGCCGGGTTCTGTATAACTTTCTTGATAATTGCACAATATTGCATGCTGACACACTCACATGCACACTTCTCAAGTGCAGCCAAACTTCATTTGCAGCTTTAAATTAGCCACATTGATAAATTGTTCATCTTCTAAACTCAAGATGATGTAGGCCATTGCTTTATCATGCTGCCTTTGCTCTGCAGCTGATAATGGCCCCTGGGGTGGATTTACAACACTATCCCAGAGCTCCTTAGCCTTCAGGAAACATTCCATCTTTGCAGTCCAAATTATATAGTTCTTCTGTCCCAATCGAGGGAGAGAGCTCTCCTCAAAATCAACAGCCATCCTGCAAGCCTTCTCTGCCTGGTTTCTCTTTTAACAAAGGCAGTCTCTCAGCTTAATTACAGTCTTTCTGTGTACTCTGGGCCCATAACCTGTCAGAGTTTGCAGCACACAAGTAAATGAACTTCAACAGGATTCAATTATATATAAGAAACTTCTTTATATACAATACCATGTAGCAGAATCCAGAAGCATAGAAGTAATATTCACAGAAGCAAGATATAATACAGAGGCAAGATAATACAGAGGCATTCATATATATACAAAACAGCTGAGCTAAGCCACTCGCAGGCTCCTAGCTGTCTGAACCAACAAACAGCCCCCACTGGTTGACCTTGTTGCCATGTCTATTCCAGTCTATGAACATACTCTGATATTTACGACCTTTCTTGCCACAGT
This sequence comes from Thermophis baileyi, assembly GCA_003457575.1. Classification (NCBI taxonomy): domain Eukaryota; kingdom Metazoa; phylum Chordata; class Lepidosauria; order Squamata; family Dipsadidae; genus Thermophis; species Thermophis baileyi. The sequence continues at coordinate 1,714,754 of QLTV01000437.1, forward strand.
TGTTAAGTGAATCACTGCAGCTGTTAAATTAGTAACCCGATTGTTAAGTGAATCTGGTTTCCTGACTGACTTTGCTAGTCAGAAGTTTGCAAATGGTGATTTCATGACCCCGGGACACTGCAACCATCATAAATGTGAGTCAGTTGTCAAGCATCCGAATGTAACCATGAGTAGGCTGCAATGGTCATAAGTCACTTTTTTCAGTACTGTTGTAACTTCGAACAGTCACTAAGCGAACTGTTGTAAGTCGAGGACTACCTGTACAAGCCCAGTATACATTTAGAGGCGTGCTAGAAGCAGTCTGCTCCCAATTCTTACAGTGCGGTGTGTGTGTGTGTGTGTGTGTGTCATTATTTGTCCCTATTTACCGCTATGATCAGAACCCATGAGCATGTGGTCCAGAGACAAGATTTTGAGCATAACCTACTTGGCTCCAGGGTGATTAGTAGAAGACTGGTTTTGCATCAGAAGTTTTCTCTTCTCCTTGTCTAGCTCAGCCAAGATTGCAACCCTGTTTTTATTCTGAAAGCCTGGGAAAAAAATAGAAGAATGTAAATGTCAGAATGGTGTGTTCTTTTCTTTTAAACTCTCAATAAACTTCACCGTCTTAAAACTTTTCCAAAGTGATCTTTCAGAAAGAAAAACGAACATATTCCTCTTGAAAGCAAAAATCCCCGATACTTACCGGTAGTCCTAGACTTACGACCACAATTGAGCCCAGAGTTTATGTTGCTAAGTGAGACATTTGTTAAGTGAGTTTTGCCCTATTTTATGACTTTTCTTGCCACATTTGTTAAGTGAATCACTGCAGTTACTAAGTTAGTAACCTGGTTGTTAAATGAATCTCGCTTCCCCATTGAATTTGCTTGTCAGAACGTCACAAAAGGTGATCACATGAACCTGGGACACAGCAACGGTCATAAGTATGAACCGGTTGCCATCCATTTGAATTTTGATCACATGACCATGGAAAGGTTGTAACTGTGAAAAACGGTCATAAGTCACTTTTTTCTGTGCCATTGTAACTTCAAACGGTCCTTGACTTACGACTACAATTGGGACCAGAACATCCATCACTAAGTGATGCGTTTAAATGAGTTGTGACTGATTTTACACCTTTTTTGCCATGGTTGTTAAGGGAATCACACAGTCATTAAATGAATCCAGCTTTCCTCATTGGCTTTGCTTGTCAGAAGCCCCATGGGAAGGTCCCAAACGGTGATCACCCGATCCCAAGAGGCTGCAAATGTCGTAAATACATGGTGGTTACCAAGTGTCCAAATTTTGATCACATGATTTTGGGGATGCTGTGATGTTTGCCTGTGGAAAGTAGGATCATAAGTCACTTTTTTCAGCACCGTTAACAGTAACCTTCAACGGTGGTTAAATGAATGGTCATAAGTGGAGGATTACCTGTATCTAACCCAATTAAGGAGTACAGGTAGTCCTCTACTTACGACCACAATTGAGCCCAAAATTTCTGTTGCTAAGCGAGACATTTGTTAAGTGAGTTTTGCCCCATTTTACCACCTTTCTTGCCACAGTTAAGTGAATCACTGCACTTGTTAAGATAGTAACCTAGTTGTTAACTGAATCTGGCTTCCCCATTGACTTTGCTTGTCAGAACGTTAACAAAAGGTGATCACATGACCTTGGGACACTGCAACCGTCATAAATATGAACCATTTACCAAGCATCTGAATTTTGATCACGTGACTATGGGGATGCCGCAGAGATGAGCCGCGGTGGTGCAGTGGTTAAGAGTGCAGTACTGCAGGCTACTTCTGCTGATCACTGGCTGCCAGCAGTTTGGCAGATCGAATCTCACCAGGCTCAAGGTTGACTCAGCCTTCCATCCTTCCGAGGTCGGTAAAATGAGGACCCAGATTGTTGGGGGAAATATGCTGACTCTGTAAACCGCTTAGAGAGGGCTGTAAAGCACTATGAAGGGGTATATAAGTCTAAGTGCTATTGCTATTGTAACTCTGAAAAATGGTCATAAGTCACATTTTTCAGTGCCGTTGTAACTTTGAACGTTCACTAAATGAACTGTTGTAAGTCTAGAACTACCTGAAGTAGTTTTCAGTTTCTCTTTCTTTGGATTTTACATTTCCTAGGGCTGAGATATCTTTTTTTTTTTATGTTCTCGTGACAAATGTCACTTTGAATGGTCCTTAAGTGATTGGTCGTAAGTCAAGGACTACCTGTACCCTTTTTCTCCTCTCCTTACTTATACCATTAAATAGCTTCTTAATAAAACGAAACACAAAAGAAGTTTGAGTTTGGTTGCTCTTAGAAATCATTTTCATAATTGCATCTGCACTACAACATTCTGTCCCTCTGCTGTGAACACCTGAGCACGGAGTTTCTCAGCAATGCAACCCTAGAGAGAGACTATACCTTTTATAATGGTTTAATTGCGCTTTTTGGAATTGCAATCAACAAGCCAATTATCCTTCACTTTCTAAGGACGTATTATCCCATAATGTTCAGTAATAATTAAGGAAAATTCATTTTACTCATTAAAGTTCTTTTGAATTATTAAAACATGGTATTTTACTTGTCTTTAACAATGACAGTGGCATAGAGAGAAGCATGCGATACAGAGTGATTTATGAATAGGGAGTCCTTGGAGAAATCCACACTTATAGACTAACGGATGCCCTTTGGTTTAAGGCTTTGGAACAGTGATTTAAATGATAAATAAAACTGTGTCTGAAAACTTTTCCCAAGAGAACTCTCTCTTTGTGAAGACCAATTTGAAAACTCTGTAATAAGGTCAGATAATTTAATGAGTCAATTTTAAAGGACATTGTACAAGAAAACATTTAGGAAAAAAATGTGCTGCTATATAATTTTGTTGCAGGAAAAACTGCCTATAAATCATTCCAATAAAAAACCCTACATATCATATATTCAATGCATATTAAAGAAAATTAACTTCACCCAATTTATGACAGCGAAGATGAAATGTAAAAGTCAATTCATATGTTCAGAAAATTTGTAAGAAAATAGTTCTAGGACTGTAGGATTTTCTTATCAAATTAAATAACACTTTCTTTTCAACTTACCAGAGCACTGTCTTTATATAGGATAATTGGATAAATAGGATAAGTAAGTAAAAGTTTATAACTTAGTGGTGGTGGATGAAGGTTATATTATTTTGGCAATCTAAAGCTGCAGGGTGGTGATGTCATACGAATATGTAGACTAGTTTTTCAGAATTTGTTTTAGATAATTATTTTTTCTGGAGTTGGGTAGAGGGTAAGGCTTAGGAACCCCCCCTTTTTAAGGCTCCTATTTTCCGATTTCAGAAAATCAGAAAGCTTTTGCACAACTCCATCTGGTATACTAGCCCTTCAGTCACTCATGCTCTCGTTACCTCATATATTGACTGTTGCAACATGCTATATGTGAGGCTGCCCTTGAAGACCACTTAGAACAGGGGTGTCAAACTCAAGGCTTGGGGGCCGGATCTGGCCCGCGGGGTGCTTAGATCTGGCCCACAGGGCCGCCCTGGAAACAGCAAAGGACCGCAGTGCCTCTGCCAGTGAAAACAGAGCTTGGGAGGGCTGCGTATGGCCCTCCCGAGCTCCGTTTTCGCTGGCAGAGGGTTGCAGGAGGCCATTGCAGCCAAAAACGGAGCTCGGGAGCCCGTTTTTGCTGGCAGAACGCTTGGGCCACCACAGGCGCCCCCAACACAAGTGAAGTCGAGCTGGCCACATCCACCCTGGCCACACCCACCCCAGCCCCCCCAGATCAAACACAACCCTGATGCGGCCCTCAATGAAATCGAGTTTGACACCCCTGACTTAGAAGCTTCAAGTGGACAAGAATGCAGACATGAGGGCAGTATTGGGCATGCCTCAAAGGCATAGGACTCAGTTATTTGATAGACCATTTATCGCCAATAGTGCCGAGCCGATAAGAACTGACATGAGTTGGTGCAGTTTGGGTCCTTCAATTAAGAAGTGACATCTTTTGGGATGCTTCCTTATTGCGATGTCTGGGTTAGGGTGCTGTTCCGAAGGGCTTCAGAGACCTGGTTGTTCTCCCAGATCCTAGCTAAGGTGGTTGGGGGACCCCTTCTTGAATAAGGCTGTATGAGTGTTGATGTTTTGACCAGAGTCGCCATCTTGTTCTCTAACTTTTCTATTTTCTATTGTATTTTTATTCAGTTTTGTTTATGCTATGAGCCACTCAAAGTCAGCCTGGAGTCTAAATCAAATCACTAAAATAATGTATCAATTTTTGGTGTAATTTAAGCGGGAGTGATCCTAGGGATCTCAAAGAAAGGGACTCCAAGAAATTCCTACTAATTGTCCATTCCTGTCACAATAAAGCTTGCCCTCAACTTACGACCACAATTGAGCCCCAAATTTATGTTGCTAAGTGAGAAATTTATTAAGTGAGTTTTGCCCCATTTTATGACTTTTCTTGCCACATTTGTTAAGTGAATCATTGCAGTTATTAAATTAGTAACACGGTTGTTAAGTGAATCTGGTTTCCCCATTGACTTTGCTTGTCAGAAGGTTGCAAAAGATGATCGCATGACCCCAGGACACTGCAACCGTCATAAATGTGAGTCAGTTGTCAAGCGTCCAAATGTAAATAAGGTGACTATGAGGATGCTGCAGCGGTCATAACTGTGAAAAATGGTCATAAGTAATTTTTTTCAGTGCCATTGTAACTTCAAAAGCTCATTAAACGAACTGTTATAAATCAAGGACTACCTATATATTAATACTACATGTATAGTTTTGGTATGAAGCTGAGAGTGTTTGTTTGTTTGCATGTTAATCCACACAGAACCTCAGGGAAAAAATATCCTGTCTGCAATAGCCACAGAGAAATAAGACAAGATTATCAGGATTAACTTTTACCTTGTCCAGAAGGGTTTGATGTCATCTTCCTTGTTTCCCCCTTAAATTTCTGAAAAGCAGCTACAATTTGTATTTACACCAAGATCTATAACAATGGACACAAATTTATATTTAATCATAAAGGCATGCAACTCTATAATTATTAATATGCCATAATACGGACATTTGCTTTCTTAGAAAGTTCCCTGTTTTGAAGAATATTTTGAAAAACACCACTATTCTATAGCATACATACATCGTGATTTCCCATTATATTAAGGCAAAAGTAAATGGCTAAAATAAACTCAAGGTTTGTTTTCAGATAAGGTCAGTGATTAATGAAGTGTAATCCAGAAAAAAAATAAACAAATGTGGAATTAGTAAACTGAGCACACATTTAAGTCTTAAATAAATCATGGGCATGAGTTATATATTTGAATTGCTTGAAGAGACATAAGAAATAGTTTGTTGAGTTTACAAACTTCAACTGTAATGAAGAAAATCAGAATTTCTTAATAGATTTTGTCCTGGGTACTGGACTCACTGTTTATTGAATTAGTTTGGACATTTGTTTGGACATTTATTCATGCATAAAGTAACATCCAGGTTTAATAGATCTCTCTCCTCCCTTCAGATTGGGCATGTGTTCTATTTGGAATGCATTCACACTAATTATTATATATGTATTTTTAATAAATAAAATTCCAGTAGTTTTGCCACATTTTTCTTAGCTGAATTTAAATATTTTCATTGATTGTTAAGAGTAATTGGTTATGAGAAGAACCTTGGGAGACAGAAAGAAGAGCCAAAGCCTAGGCCAGTAGTCCTCAACCTTTCTGGCTTGGCGGTCTGTTGGGGGGGGAGTGGATAGTTCCCTGAGACCAGCGGACGTGCACGCACGCTGCTCGTGTGGAGGGAGCTTCATCTGCGAGTGCTAGTAGCCACCACTCATGCGAGGGAAGCTTCGTGCGCAGGCGCAAGTGGCCGCCGTTCACATAAGGGTAACTTCATGTGCATGCACAGGTTCACCCGTAACTTGTGCGGCCCAGTTCCAAACAGGCCGTGGCCCAGTCCAGGGATTGGGGACCTCTGGCCTAGAGAACACCGTGATAAAAGAAATCTGAATCCAAAGTAGTAATGTTTCTGTGGAACATAAGGGTAGGGAAGGGAAGATCCACTTTCAGACTTGCAAGATTCTGTTACTCTAACTTTACAATAAAAATAGAATTCTTGATTTTGGTTTCCTAGTGTGGACCAGAGGTGGGTTTCAGCAGGTTCTGACCAGTTCTGGAGAACCGGTAGCGGAAATTTTGAGTAGTTCGGAGAACCAGTAAATACCACTTCTGACTGGCCCCACCTCCATCCATTCTCTGCCTCCTGAGTCCCAGCTGATCGGGAGGAAATGGGGATTTTGCAGTAACCTTCCCCTGGAGTGGGGAGGGAATAGATATTTTACAGTATCCTTCCCCTGCCACGCCCACCAAGCCACGCCCACAGAACTGGTAGTAAAAAAATTGAATCCCACCACTGGTGTGGACTACTTTGAGGGCTGACATTAAGCCACTTGGAGCTCCAAATATCCAGGCTTAGTAGTTTGTCATCTATTTTATAAGAAACATGAAACTTGGTCAGTCATGTCTATTGGGCCAAATCAGATGTGAAATTACAAATATAATAAACATATAATTAACTATATGTTAGCATTAAGTCTATACATTCATCAAAGGGTTATTGTTTAACGGAGAAAGAATTCTCAGCAAGATGGCACAAACATGGACCCACTGATTTTCCATTTGGATAATCAAGTCTTCATTCCACATTTAATATTGCTAACGCTAATCTTCATCCTATTTTTGAGTTTCATATATTGTACTGCTGGTTTCACTTTGAAGACAGAATCTCTTAAAGATAATAAAATTCCATTTAGCCCTGACACTACTACGTTTCTTAATTGTATACACTGCCAAGGAGATGCTAAAGGTAAATCATATCAGAATGTAGACTCTATTAAAATAACTACTATGAATCAATTGATTTAAACTATTGATCCCTCTGGGGTCAGGCATTCCCCACATTCCCCTTCAAATTAGGATTATTCCACAATATTAATGTCTCATGGTCTGATTTCAAAATAAGACAAAGGCATTTATCAAAGATTCATGATGCCTCAAATTGCAGAAGCTAGTTACATTTAAGTGTTGCATGAAGAAAATTAGATATTAATTTGATTTTTATTCCTATCTATCTCATGGGCTTACAGGGGCTTTCTTTTTAAATTCGTCATGAACCAAGATTTACTTATTCCAACATAACTACATTTACTTACATGTTAAACATGGAAATATGTAGGTGGCATATTAATAGCAAAAGTGGTAAATCATGATCATAATCATAAATACAATCATCATAAATCATAAGATACAAGACTCAGTGATAGTCATAGGATACTAAATAAGCTAGATATGCTGCGAACCCAAAGGTCTGAGACAGAACATTATCCTTTATTTATGCTAAAGTATCACACTGATACTGCAGCATTGGAAAGATAAATGTATGGCCCCTTTCACTCAATGGATGAGAATATTTGTAGCTCAGGGTTGAACTGTGGGGTCCTTGGTGCTCTCTGAGCTTGGTTGTTTTTTTGCAGATGTTCATTACCAAACTAGACCTGATTGTACTTGCCACCTATGGATAGACTGCCTATAGACATGGATTTTGTATAGATAAATATAATGAAATATGGGACTCACTTGTGCAAAATACATTAGGTTAAAAAAATTCTACTTATATAAATGTATTAAAAACATGTATGTCTTGAATAATAATAGCTTTAGATGAGTATATATAGAATTGCAATTATTTAGTATTAAAATGATATACTTTTTTCCTTTGCTGTATTTTTCCATTTTTTAAAAGAAGCTTTTCTTTGACAATGTATGTTATTTTATCATAATTATCTTTGTGTTTTGTTTTGCTTTTTTGTCGTTATTCTAAAAGAAATAAAAATAAATACAATTATGCTAAAGAATAGTAAACAAAGGCACAGTCCATAAATGGCAATTTGTTATAAAATCTTCAAGTCAAAGGTATTCCCAGCGTATTTACAAGTCAATAAAAAGCCATCAGGATTTTTTTCCTTTTTCATTCTGTCACTCAGGGATTCAATAACTCAGAAGCCTATCTAGGAATCCTATTTGAATACAGGTAGTCCTCGACTTACAACAGTTCATTTAGTGACCATTCAAAGTTACAATGGCACTGCAAAAAGTGACTTATGGCCGTTTTTTCACATTTATGATCATTGCAGCATCCCTATGGTCAGCCATTTGGCAACTATTTCGTATTTATGACGGTTGCAGTGTCCCGGGATCATGCAATCCCCTTTTGAGACCTTCTTACAAGCAAAATCAATGTGGAAACCAGATTCACTTAACAACAGTGTTACTAACTTAACAACTGCAGTGATCCACTTAACAACTGTGGCAAGAAATGTCGTAAAAACTCACTTAATGAAAGTTTCACTTAGCAACAGAAATTTTGGGCTCAATTGTGGTCGTAAGTCAAGGTCTACCTGTACATCTCAGTCAATGCTGAAAAAGGAAGGGAAGAGCTGAGGGAACCTGAAAGAAACCTGCATATGTCTTTCTATTGGGTATCTGACGGCTCCATTTATTAGCATAACAAAACAAATTAAGTTTAAAAAAAATTATTATTTTTATTATTCCAATTTATTTGAGAATGATAAAAACAATTGGTTAATTTTTTTTTTAATCAAAAAGGACGCTTGCCATCTTTTGCAGAGGCAGAATCCCAGATTCCTTCCAGGGTGCAACATCAATCTGCAAGGGTTTTCAAAGCGATTTATCTAAATTAATCTATTCCTCCGTGGCTGGCAGTTTTTGCACATGCCAGCCCTCCTTTCTCCTTTTTTTTTTTTTAAACACCCCAAACCCTCCATCTTCTATGCCCTGGAGCAGAAGTGACTGGGTCTTCCTTTCCTTTTAGCCCGATGGGCTTTTATAAATACCCAAATAAAAATGTGATGGGGGGGGAGGGGGGATAATGAAAAATAATACAAATGCCAGTTTAGTAAAAATACATGACGGCTGCAATGCCCATCCTCACCGTCTATGCTGCTGAGCCATTGTCCACTTCTCACTTCGTGGTAGATTCTCCCTCCCCCCTCCTCCACCTGCCCAGATGGACTCTCCTGCCGCCTCCCCGTTTAGAATCTTCCCTCCGGACCGGATTTCCCAATGAGTGCGCGAGCTCCTCGCCTTCTTGTGGCGTCACACGAGTGCGCCGCGTGCCGTCCCTTCCTATTGGTCTCAAGAAGGCTGACGACTTCAAAAATAGGCGGCGTGACGCCCGAGGGCTTCGTTGTAGAGTTGAATCATGTGGGGAATTCTGGGAGTTGAAGTTCACGCGTCTTAAAGCTGTTGAGGTTGAGCATCACCGGTCTATAGTATTAATACTAAGAATTTCAATATATTTTAGTGTTTTAATTTTATAATGCTGTGTTAGCGATTCTAACTTTTAATTACCTTGGATAAGTTTCAATGGAATTGTTGAAATGGATGTAGTTTTGGTTCGTTGTTTTTATGTAGTCTCTTTCCATGCCGAGATTGGACTACATTAAACTAAGCTAAAATGTGATTTTTTTTTGCTTATGACTTACGTTACATGGACATTTGAACCTGGTCAGTATATTTTTGGTGAGGAATAGTGCTGTCAACCTGCTACTGTTTTACTAATCCAGTCATTGTGTTTGGATTTAAGTCCATTTACAATTGTGGGATTAAATCAAATGAATCTGAAAAATTGGCTTTATTGTTGAATTTTAAACTCATGGGAAAGGTCTTTCCTAGATTTTTACTGTTATATCTACTATATGTATCTATTGCCTAATGAAGATGTCTGAAACTCTATTAAGAATAACTGGCTGGGAACTTGAAATGTCTGACAATGACTAGTTTCTGTTCTGTTTTAAAGGAAATAGTCTTGAAAAGGAAAACAAAAATGACCTTCATTGCCATAGCATTTTTGAAAGCTGTGCAAAAGACAGAAAGTTTAATTCAGCTTTCTTTGGTGTTCCACTGATGTCCCACAGCCATTGTCACTAAATTGAGAGGGAAGGAATTGAACAGACACTTAATGCATTAAAATCATTCTTAGTTTCAAAGAAAACAATCAAGAAGAAAAACAGGCACATTGAAGAACACTGCTTCTAAGGGAGTGGTATTTTTCAGTGGTAGAAAAATGAAGAACCCATGGCCAGAAAACAATACACATGTACAATGCCTTTGAAAATAAAAAAAACTGGAAAACTATAAGGAAAGATTAAACCCTTCCCAATCCTTTGCCCTCTCCTTTGTTTAAAAAAAAAGGGGGTGAGCAGGGCTCCCATATACTTTCAGAGTCAAGTCAAATTAGGCAGTTTGTGCTTTGTTTCCCATCTCTCCAGACCTGCCATCTATTATTATGGTGTTGCTATTTTCACACTTAATCAGGGACTCAAACTTAATCTTATGTTGAAAACACAGGTTAGGATCACAATGGCTTTAAAATAATAATGAACTGTAAGGACTTCTTGTTCAAAACATGGGACTGGCATGGTTCACATCTGTTTCTAAGAATAACAATTTGAGAGCACATAGTGAATTCTTCAAAAATCTAATGAGAGTAATTGACAAAAGAATTAGATTAAGGAGCTATTTTCCACACATACTTTATCCCCTAAACAGTTATCAAAAGTTTTGTGCATTTCTGTTTTATTATTGATTTATTTGCTCCAGAAAAAAAAACGTATACTTCCTGCCCAAGTCTGGATCAGGCTGTTTCTCAAGGCTATCACAATTTCTGTATCAATACTTATGATTAGAAATACAGCCTTGCAAAAGTTGCATGAATATCTCTTACAAATTCTGAAAGTGGTAATTGAAAACTAGATCCCTTTCTTCAGTAGTAATAGTAATAACAATAACTAAGCAAAATGTACTTAGGATAGGCTGCACCAATCAAGCACCTCCGTAGTCTGTTCGATTAGGGGGATTTTAGCCATTCTACTCAGGATTTTTCCTTTCAGACCAGCTTCAGGAACATAATGTGGTGTTACAGGTAAAAGGTCGACCAAGTTGCCAATGTTTTGCTGGGAGTCCAATGCACAGTGTTTTATTCTTTGCATGCTAATCAAATGATGTTATATCTTCAAAGTGGTTTGGTTGCTGTAAGTGACCCAGGTGTTGGCTTACAACAATTGAAAAGAAAGTGCATTGGATTTCCCTGCCCCAACCTTAGTTGTACATCACTTAACAAACCTGAAGTCTGACTCAACCTGAGAGTTTGTCTGTCTTGCAGGAATGTTTTTATGAGAAATTGCTTTGTTAAACCAAAGTAAGCCAAATCAATAAATATAAAGACTTCATTGGAAAAGCAAAATATTAGAGGGGAGGAGGGGAGAGAAGTCAGCAGACACAGATATTCAATACAAATCATGATGACCACAAAAATGATAAAACACAAGTTGTGACAATAGAACACAAACCTCAGTCTTTCATACTTAATCCTGTATTGAATTCAAGTATGGTTTTTACCATATTTCACCATTGCTTCTTTCTTTCAGATATTTAGGTCAAGATGTGTAGAACAGTGGTGAAATCCAATTTTTTTTACTACCGGTTCTGTGGGTGTGGCTTGGTGGGCGTAGTGTGGCTTGGTGGGCGTGGCAGGGGAAGGATACTGTAAAATCTCCATTCCCACCCCACTCCAGGGGAAGGATACTGCAAAATCCCTATTCCCTCCCCACTCCTGGGGGAAGGATATTGCAAAATCCCCATTCCCTCCCCACTCCTGGGGGAAGGATATTGCAAAATCCCCATTCCCTCCCCACTCCTGGGGGAAGGATATTGCAAAGAAGGATATTGCAAAATCTCCATTCCCTCCACACTTCTGGGGGAAGGATATTGCAAAATCCCCATTCCCTCCCCTCTCCTGGGGGAAGGATATTGCAAACTCCCCATTCCGACCCCACTCCTGGGGGAAGGATGTTGCAAAATCTCCATTCCCGCCCCACTCCTGGGTGAAGGATATTGTAAAATCTCCATTCCCAACCCACTCTGGGGCCAGCCAGAGGTGGTATTTGCCGGTTCTCTGAACTACTCAAAATTTCTGCTACCGGTTCTCCAGAACCTGTCAGAACCTGTTGGATTTCACCCCTGGTGTAGAATTCTAAAAACTAATACAGTTATCCTACCTGAACAAGTACCTATACTTATTTGAATGAGATTTTGGGTTTTCAGAACATATTCAAGATTCATTACAGAGAGGATGGTTAGAGAGAGATTATCTGGGTTTCCTGTTTTGACTGAGTTAAATACAATCTCCTTGTTCTTCCCTCTTGGTTTTGCAGAATATGGAGGATCATTAAAAGCCAGCTTATTTAGCAAGTATGCCTGCAGTTCTGCCGGAAATATTACTTAATCAGAATATCTGTTAGCTAAATGTACCATTTTAGTAACTTCTAAAGGCACACTGCATTTTCTACCAGTTACGCCATGGTATAAATAGGATTATCTTGGAGTATCTTTTTTAGGAAATTAAAAGTGCATTCTATTTATTCAGTCCTCTGAGCACGAGGTCAGTTTACCAGATGCTTTTGTGATAATTAAGGAGTATGGGTTTGTGACAATAGTACTTGTCCAGATGCCCCAAAGCAAGATTACTGCTTAAAACTAGTAGTGGAGAATCCTTTTTAAATTTAGATGGGGCCAGCTGATCCATAGTTTATCAAAGAAGAGACCTGTGAACTACCCAAAATGATAAAATCATAGACAAAATGATCACCAACAATTATGTTGGTGTAGGAAGTTAGCACCCACCCGTCTCCTAGAAAAATGAAATATTTTGGGAAATATTAAAAAGGCAAAATATTATATTTCCCTGGATGAGAAAATGGAGAAACATGTTTTTAGGCAGGAAGCAGACTCACTCTTAATAGCCCCCACCCTCCTCAATAGCCCACAGCAGATGGGCACTTAAGAGATAAAGGGATAGCTAGGTCTATTCATAGGCAAATGTCCTCACCCAAGATCCAACAAAGGTAGGATTAGCCCTCTAGCCATCTAGCAACAGAACCCACCACATGGCACCTGGGAAGATTACATCACCCAGCAAGGCTCAACCAAGCCTGGGAGACAGACATCCTACAGAGTTAGCTAAGACCCCTGCCCCCTGGGAGTCTGACTACCAATCAGAGTGCATTTCTTACACAGGAACAGGAAGCTCTAGGGTGGGGCCCAGAGAGGGCATAAAACCAGGGCACTCTCAGCATCTCTGCCCTTTTCCAGTGGTAAAATTTAAATTTTTTCCCCTACTGGTTCTGTGGGCGTGGCTTGGTGGGGTCATGTGACTGGGTGGGCGTGGCTATGTAGACATGTGACTGGGGGATCAAAAGACAGAAACTCACTTTAACAATGTCCTGCTGGAGCAGGATTGGACTAGATGACCTCCAGGTCCCTTCCAGCCCTGGATTATCCTCTGAAGCTGTGTCTAGTGCTAGGTTTGTAGTCCTTCCTTCCTCTCCTTTTTCCCCTCCCTCCCTCTTCTTTCTTTCTTTCTTTCCACCATCCCCCATTTTTGGCCTAGCAGGCTTCAGGGACGCCTGCTGGGACCCCCATTTTTGGCCTTCCCCCCCCATTTTTGGCCTAGCAGGCTTGGGGGGAGGGAAGTTCCGAAGATCAGCTGTGTGACGTGCGATCGTCGGAACTTTTTTTTTTTTTTACTTTTTTTAGTATTTTTTACTACCGGTTCTGCAAACCAGTAGCATTTTTTACTACCAGTTCGGGCGAACCAGCCCGAACCGGTAGCATTTCACCCCTGCCCTTTTCTGCTCAGGAACTCAAGCCATGTGATCCTGTTCATCAATAAACCTTCTTTCCAAGCAACTTCCATGAATCCAGTGTCTTTTCCCCCACTTGGAACTGAACCCAGAAGGATATTCCTTACAACATTGGGAAGAACATAAATCATCCTTTTAGACTCACCCACTAATAGGATAGGTGCCATACATTTTGACCAACATCTAGAAATGACTAAGCCAAGACTCATGTTTTTAGGTTATATCCATTTAGCTACAGCATAATCCTTTATTTAAAATAAACCAAGCTAAAGGTATTTCATATGCAGTATATCAGAAATATATCTGACCTAGAAGCAAAATTAAAATATGTTGCTCGCTGTCCACTTAAGAAACAACCCATGGTTTGGGATAATATTCTGAAAGAAAAACAACTTATGTTGAATCTCCAGTAAACTAAATTCTACAGCTCAGCATTTGCTGGAGTCATCAAACGGGGGCTCTGCTAGAATGTAGTATTCTTGTTTATCCAAATAGACGTATTTATTTAGGATCACTTCCAAGAGTGAGCTACAGATAGATAGTTGGGAACTCTGCAGAAGTTGTGATGGTGGGGAAAAGGTAATCTCTAGGAATTACTGATTGTCCCATTATTTTTCTTGTGATGTGGGTTCAACTTGCTCAATGACCTCAGACATTTGTGGTTTTTCAATAAGTAACTCATTGTTTTATTAATCTGTTTTTGAAGCCTCTTAGGGGTAATGGAATTCCCCTGAAGGAGTTTTCCATGTTTTGGTATGTGTCTACAGTACTTCCTTAAAGATCACTTTATTTGGCTGTTCTAATGAGGAAATACAGTAAGAAGTTTTGATGTTCCAGTGAAGAATTAGATTTTGATCGTGAAATAAGCACACTGAATTATGTGGCTTTAGGATAGAACATTGTATAAAATGTCTTGATTTATGTTTGCCTCTGACAATTCACATTGCAAATAACTCTGCCAGTTGCTCTCCCACCATTTTTTTTTTTTTATGAATGAGAGGCCAGGTTTGTATACCTGTAACCCTCTTATGCTTATGGCTTGCAGTAAGGAACATTTTTATCAAGATTTTAAAACAGTATTTTTCAAAGTTGGCAACTTTAAGACACATGGACTTCATCTCCCAGAATTCCCCAGCCAGCATGTCGATTAGGGAATTCTGACAGTTGAAGTCTACGTGTCTTAAAGTTGCCAACTTTGAGAAATACTATTTTAAAGGATTGAATTACCTCAGTTAGGACAATCTTGCTTGCTAAATGGATAAATCTTTTACCGGGCTCATATATAAACTGATTATGATCCAATCTAATCAGCTTAATCAAGGAGGAACATATAGTCACCCAACTTCCTTATAGTGACTCCAGGCAGCTATGTAAATTTTCAATTGATAGAACTTGTGAGAATGTTTCATACTTGCAATATTTGAGGAAATGTTAAACTTGAAAAAATGCTATCTAATGAGAATATTTTAAAAAATTAGCTGTGAACTAAAACATGACATTAAAATATAGACAATATTTTGTTAGTCTTTCATTTGTCCCCAACAGTAATTGGGGGGGGGAGGTAATCATAAATGAAATAATCTCTTAACAACCTGTATAGATTCCAGTCAAAGTTTCGCAGCTACTCCTTAAAACATATATTGAAGGCCTTTCCTCACATGCACCTCATTGGATAACCAATATGTCTGCCAAAATGGGATGAGGGGAGTTGGCTATCTTTCCATGACATTGTCTTCAAAACGTTCAAAGGCCATGAGTGAAAAAGTCTTAAATCATTCTTAGCTGTTTAAGTCAAGCTAGGACTTTCACTTTTAAGCCAATAATGTCAAACAATACCCCTATAATAAGGCTATTAATTATTTCCCATTGCTTTAGAGCAGAGGTGGTGAACTATGGGTCCCTTTATATTGGCTCAGGAATTCTGGGAGTTGAAGTCCACAAATCATAAAGGGGTCACAATTCCCTACCTCTGCTTTACAGGAAAGTGAGGCCCATCTCATCTCCCACACACCTTAAAAAGAAGATGCCTCTAATCATTTTCAGAGGACGAAGCTGGACATGCGCCATGCTGAGAGCTTAAACCTTTACATTTCTCTCTCTGACTCTTAATTTTCAACTAAGAATGAAAAGTAATCTATGGGCAATTGATTATGGGCTATGGGCAA
Organism: Thermophis baileyi; assembly: GCA_003457575.1. NCBI lineage: Eukaryota > Metazoa > Chordata > Lepidosauria > Squamata > Dipsadidae > Thermophis > Thermophis baileyi. The sequence continues at coordinate 1,730,677 of QLTV01000437.1, forward strand.
ATGCTGCAGACTATAAATATTTAGAACAGCCAGAAGCTGTTTGCAGAAATTCCTTTGCTCATATTAATATATGCCAAGGGTAACAGAAACGAGAGCAATTTAAATAGAACAGCAGAGGAAAGCAGTTCTGTGTTTTTGCAGCTGGCTGGTAATGTAGGGGTCACATTGTTCTTTTTATGACCTCTTTCTGGGTGACTGCATCCTTGTAATACCTTCTCAATCTATAAGTAAAAAGGATTTATGAAATGCCATAAATGTCTCCAGGAGTTGATTCAAAAGTAAGGGTAAGAAATAAATAAGGGTAAGATCTCACATAAGCATAAACCTTCACAAAAATATATACAGTAATTTAATCAGAAATCACCCTGCTTGCTTAATGAAATAATAATAATAATAATACAAAGAAATTTGGTTGTGGCCCTTGGAGTCACTGAACGATGCACCAATATAGTGTGCATCATTCACTGCTCCCCTGGTGACACCATACCTAGACATATGCTGCCTGGTGTTTTTAAGTGCCAGTTATATTGAATGCTACTCTGTGATTCAGCACAAAATTAGTTCTGGGTGCAAACAATCTATAGGTTCTTCAAGGGTCCTAGGGAGAAAAAAAATGGCTTCTCACTATTAGGGATGGGAGGAGGAAACAAGTTAAACTACAACAGGAAACAGTTGAAAACAGACTGAAAATCTTTCTCTCCTGCTATTCTTGTCCTCCTTTCTTAAGTGTTTCATTCTTTCAGTCCTCAGCAGTATGGCACCTGGATAAAAAAAAGAAGGGGAACTTATTCAGGTTAGATAAATTATACATAGGAAACATTACTGCATGAATGTTAAATATAAAGGTGGCATTTAGAAGAAACTGTAGACTCTATCAGAAAGAACTGCTTTTATCGTATTGGTAAAATGAACAAATGATCATGGCCTTTCTGACGGTTAATAATTGAATACCAGCCTTCTCCAGGCTGCGGCACAATGTTTTGACACTACAGTTGCTAGAATTTCTAATTAGTATAGGAAGTGACTTTTTTTAACATCTGGAAACAAGCATTGGAGAAGGAAGAAGGAGACAAGCTGTAGCTTATTCATCATTATCTGTTTCTTCTTCTTCTTCTTCTTCTTCTTCTTCTTCTTCTTCTTCTTCTTCTTCTTCTTCTTCTTCTTCTTCTTCTTCTTCGTCTTCTTCTTTTTCTTCTTTTTCTTCTTCTTCTTCTTCTCCTTCTCCTTCTCCTTCTTCTTCTTTTCTCCTCCTCCTCCCCCCCTTAGTGATGGAAGTTGTGGTCCCAATTTTGATTGAGGAAGAACTAACTAGTCATGGGCATCTCTTGGGGCACAGATAGGGAGGGCAAATGAGACAGGTAGAAAACATTATTAGATCTCCCTCCTTCACCAGATTGACTGGCAGTGGCCCATGTATCCAATTGACATTTTTGATTAAGATAGTGATATGAGAAATCAAGCCTTGTAATAGCTCCTTTGAGAATAAATGTCAACATTTAGTTATTGGGATTATTATTCGGACCAATTTCATATCAAAGGTAGTGATTAAAGCAGGGGTGTCCAAACTTGTCAGCTTTAAGACCTGTGGACTTCAACTCCCAGAATTCCCCAGCCAGTCATTTAAAGTCCACAAGTCTTAAAAGTTGCCAAGGTTGGATCCCCCAGGATTAAAGGCTATTCAGTAAGAGGAGAATAAAGACAGTCAACCCAACAGAACTCAGAAGGTAACATCACTGCGCTAAATATTCAGGTACTCTTGGAAACTTCCAATTAAAGACTAGGATGCTTCTAAGAACTAGTAACTGTTGCTGGATCATATATCTGTCACCTAATTAGCCTGCTTCTCTCTACGCTAAACTAACAAATAGAGTGTTATAATTTATTATACATAATACATAATCTCTTGTAGAGATTATGAACCACTTTTTTTTGTAACCTCCAAGAAAGAAAACTGAATTACATAATTCACAACAAAACAATTAAAAATTACTGAGGTTTTTAAATCTTCCAAGAGACTGCAAATAGTCAAGATTTGACCAAAGAAACAGAAGACGTAGTTACATCTTATGACTGGTTCATAGATCCTACTCCTTTGAAGGCACTTTCTCTCCAGCAAAAAATAAAAAAAATAAAAATGAAAATGAAACTGGTGTGAATTGCTTGCTTTTCTTGAGAGTCAAGAGCTCAACTACAGATTTACCTTCAGAAATTATAGAAGTGATGGTTGAGAACAAATAAATTTATCTTTTACAATGTATGCTCGTTAACCAGTTTTAGCAATAGCAATAGCAATAGCAGTTAGACTTATATACCGCTTCATAGTGCTTTTACAGCCCTCTCTAAGCAGTTCACAGAGTCAGCATATTGCCCCCAACAATCTGGGTCCTCATTTTACCCACCTCGGAAGGATGGAAGGCTGAGTCAACCTTGAGCCGGTGAGATTTGAACCGCCGAACTGCAGCTAGCAGTCAGCTGAAGTAGCCTGCATGGCTGCACTCTAACCACTGCGCCACCTCGGCTCTTTAGTACTATGACTTTGCAGCAGACAACCTAATCCCCCACGTCAGGGGTCCCCAACCCCCAGACCGGCTGGGGCATGGTCTATTTGAAACAGGGCCGCGGGAGAAATGGACAAGCCCATGTGCAAAGCTCCACTTGCGCGAGTGGCAAACAAGCACACACACACGTGCGAAGCTCCACTCGCGTGAATGGAGCTTCGTGTGTGAGCGCAAGCGCCCTCTGCTTGCAGAAGTGGAGCTTCGCACGTGAGCGGAGCTTCACGTGTGAGTGCAAGCACCCTCCACTTGCGTGCGAAGCTCCATTTGTGTGACTGGAGGGCGCTTGCGCGCCGCTCACACAAACAGAGCTCTGCACATTTGCGTGCGCCTGCCACTCACATGCCCTCCCCACGCCAGGCTGGGCCGCCAAGCCACTGTTTTAGAGTAACAGCAGCTCTCTATTAATAAGATAAGTAATAAAATAAGATAGTTATGGAAGGGAATGTAGAAGTTCTCTGAGTCAAAATCCTTTAAACGGAGTGCAAAATGATTTAATATACCAATAAAGAGGAGTGAATCCAGACCTTTCCTGTCTGACTGTGGTGGGATCTTCTTCTGCTTGAAAAGCTTGTGCCGTAGCCCTGCCGCTTGGCCAGCAGCCTTACCTTAATTTGGGAGAAAGTTTTGCAATGCTTCGGGCACCTCTCGGAGAATCCGAAGCTTGTGAAGTTGCTTGTAGATCTCCTTCTCCACGTCTTCTGCCTGGAGATGTGGGGAGCGGAAGCCCAACCCCAAAACAAAGGATTAGACATTGTGGGACAAGGACGGGTGTCATCACTTCACTTTTCCCCCTTTGCCTTCCTTGGCTATAATAAGACATATGCATTTGTGTATACATGTACAGAATCTCTGTATCTAGAGAGAGCGAACAAAGCTTCTTGATCAAGTGCTGGACTCTGGCCTGCCCCACCCCAGTCCCAAGTTTCTTGCACATTTAACTGCGCCTTTTTTTATTGAATCATTGCTGCTAACATTTTCTACAATTGCTATGAAATCATCTCATCTGCACTTCCTTTTTTAAACAATTAGCACTACACCTGGCTCCAGGTGTGCTCGTTTAAAAAACATTGGTTTTGCTCTGTTTGTCACACTAGAGAATATTGGTACAGAAGAAATGTTGCCCTTTTCTGAGAGGACTGAGAGGAGCCTGAGAGTAACAGCCAATTTTATATTTTCATAAATATTTTCATTTCTAGTAGTGAAGAAAGTTAACACCCACCCCTCTTAGAAGAATCAAATATTCTAGGAAATATTAAAAAGGCAGAATACTATATTTCCCTGGATGGGAAAAGGAGAAACATGTTTTTAAAGACAAAGCAGCTCCCTGCCCCCCACTTCAGCTCCAGGGTGATGGGATTAAGACATAGCCCTCAGGGCATGATAGGATTAGCCCTCTACCCATCTAACAGCAGGGCTCACTGCATTGCGAAATCACCTAGGGACATTACATCAGCCCACAGTTCAACCAGACTTATCTCAGACTAACTTCTAAGATTTGCACATGACCCCTACAGCAACCAATGGGATACCTGCCCTTACACAGGAACAGGAAGCTCTAAGGCGGGGCCCAAGAGAGGGTATAAATATCTCTCTTTCTCTCCCCTCCATGTGTTCAGCTACCCAGGACTTCAATCCCATGTGGTCCTGTTCACCATTAAACCATCCTTCCAAGCAGTCTCCATGTTTCCAGTGTCTTTCTCCCCACTTGGAATTGAACCAGGATGGACATTTCTTCCAACAGTAGGAATAGTGACATTATTGGAGACTATATTGTAATGTCTAGCAGTGATTAAATCCTTCCTTCCTTCCTTCCTTCCTTCCTTCCTTCCTTCCTTCCTTCCTTCCTTCCTTCCTTCCTTCCTTCCTTCCTTCCTTCCTTCCTTCCCATTGTTTTATTATTTATTTCAGTGGTTCTCAACCTTTCTAATGCCGCGACCCCCGCCCCGCCGCCACGACCCCCTCCCTGCCCCCTCCCCGTGCGCGATGAGGTGACAAAGGGGGCATGGCACGCTAGCGCGTGCTTCGGTGACCCCTGTGAAAGGGTCGTTCGACCCCCAAAAGGGTTGCGACCCACAGGGTCAGGGGTGAAATGCCGTGCCTGCGGGTCGCCGGATAGCCGGTAGCCATGGAAGCGGGAGACTTTGCCCACCCACCCGGACGCCGCCATTTGAGTTCTTTTACCCTCTGCGCATGCACAAAGCGTTCTGCGCATGCGCAGAGGGTAAAAGAACCCAAACGGCGGCGTCCAGGTGGGTGGGCGAAGTCTCCCGCTTCCGTGGCTACCGGCTGTCCGGCAACCCGTAGGCACGGCCGAACTGGGAGCATTTCCAAGATGGCGGGTTAGCACGTGCGGCGACCCCTGTGAAAAGGTCGTTCGACCACCAAAGGGGTTGCGACCCACAGGATGAGAACCGCTGATTTATTTAAACAGACCTCTCATGGTTTCCTCTCACAAGTTCCTTAAAAATAAGACTCTTGTTTTAGACTGCAACTCCTTTTATCCTTGACCACAGGCCATGCTGACTAATGAGAATTGTAGTACAGCACAACCGTTATCTGGAAGGCATCAGGTTGCCTCTCCTTATGGGGCTGAAAGCCTGCCTGGTTTCAGTATCAACCAATAGTCCTTTCCTTCCCTTTATTCAGTTTTCCATTTGATTAAGGGTTCTGGATAATTCAAAAAGTTGTGTGCTGTTTTGTTGCCCTTTGTTTGGCCTTCTGAATGTACTGCCCTTATATAGAGAGATTTGGTTATTTTACTGGCCTGTAGTACGTGCCTCAGACTCCTTAGGACAGCGGTCCCCAAACTTGGCAACTTTAAGACTTGTGGATTTCAACTCCCAGAATTCTCCAGCCAGCTATAGGTGGCTGGAGAATTCTGGGAGTTGAAGTCCACAAGTCTTAAAGTTGCCAAGTTTGAAGACCTCTGCCTTAGGGGAATGGTGCTGATGGAACCTAAAATATTTGCAATGCTACTATTTGACTTCTGTACGGGACTCTTATCATCCTTTTCCGTTCCACCAGGAGTGATTTCATGCAATGCCTATTTGTACTGGGCTGAGGAATGAGGCCCCGTGACTTCCTCACATATAAATCAAATCAAGTAGCTTACCGATTCCTGCATTAATTCTTCTGTCTTCCCCAAGAGGGAATAGACTAGAAGGATTCCAGCCTGACTTATCCTCATCAAGGGATCATACATGGCCAGCAAGGAGGTCTGCAGAAAAGCTCTCTTCTGACCCTCTGTGAAGATGTTCCTGAATATCTGGAACCAACACGTGGTCATGTTACCATCCAAGCGTGGTAGGAATGTTAGTCAATGGGTTTGTTTTAAAAAGCTCTAATGTAGATTTAAAACAATGCAAACTATTTAGGACAGGTGTACATAACTTCCCTTCGCCCAAGTGCCATAAGTTTGGGGGTGGCAGTACAAATGGGTGGGCCAATTAACATGATTCAAAAACTTTAATTATTTAACAATGATATTTTAGCCCCTAGAGTTAATTGTGATGCCCACTTCTGTTCCACATAACTTAGAATTCCAACTAAAACCAAAGAGAGAATTTCAAAATTTTCTTTCCCAACCACCTGAAAGTATTTGCCATTTTTTTCTCTTTATAAAACCAAATTTTTCAGAGTCAGCTGATATCCCCAAATCTGGACATGTATAGCCAGTTTTGTCTAGTGGTTCAAACACCAGGCTGGAAAGCAGAAGACGAGTTCAAGTCCTGCCTTAGCCATGAAAGCCAGCTGGGTCAGTCACTCTTTCTCAGCCCAACCCACCTCACATGGTGGTTGTTGTGGGGAAAATAGGAGGAGGAAGATGTGTGGGATATGTTCATCACCTTGACTTGTTTGTAAAAATAATAAAGGTGGGATATAAATAAATAAATATAATGTGTTCTTGGTAAATAGTTGAGAAGTGACTTGAAGATAGGAGGAAATCATAGTATTCTTTTCCTCATTACTCTTTCTGAAACCTCTGTATTTTAGATGATGGAAATAAATTTTTTAAGCTGATGCTGGGCATCTTTTTCATCTTACATCTTGTGTCCAGAAAGGGAAAATACAATTTCAGGAACTCAAGGAAGCCAGTTTCCTTTCCCTAAGGGATAACTTTCAATATTACCAGTTCAAACCAAACTATAATTCCTTCCATGTTTCTGAGGATGCAGAAGTTACTGTCTTTCATGGCCCTGTTGGAGCCTGAGTCTACGGAGGAGGACGGGCTGGAGCTGGGGCTGACAGAGGGTGAGGGGGCGGCCTTGTTGGCTTTGGAGGAACGCGGGGAGGAGCAGGATGAGGCAGCCCCGGGTCCCTCGGGCTTGGGACGGCTTGCCAGCAGGGAAGAACAGGGACAGGATGACCGAGAGAGGGGAGGAAGAGGGGGCAGGCAGTGGAGATGAGGAGCGACGGAGGTCAGGCGATGAGCAAGGACCACCCCGTCCTGATCCCCAAACACAGAGAGTGGAGAGGAGGCGGGAACAGTGCAGGCTGACCCGATGACTCAGGAGGAGAGCAGCCCGTCCCTCTTCACAAGGCACATCTGGGGACTGAGACTTAAGGAGACGCTGTGGGGAGGGGCGTTTGTCAGGAACAAACACTGAATTCGTGAAGTTTGGTGTGCTGTTGCTGACATCTGGAGTTCACTGGACTTCTTGCCTTACAACTGCCTTGTTCCTTTGCTTCCTGGACTCATTGCCTTGTTCCCTTGCCCCGCTGGACTTCTTGCCTTGAAGCCGTTGTGCTAACAGCGTTTTGCTGGACTACTCGCAGCCAGAGACTGCTGGAGGTGTGTGTGTGTGTGTGTATGTGTGTGAGCGCTTTGCTCCAGGACTTGCCATAAACGGGGGAGCATTTGGGGGAAAGTTGGAGCAATAAAGGGGTGTTTTGAACTATCAGCTGACTGTGTTGCCTCTGTGCCTTGCCCTGGGTCATCACACTGTCATTGATGGTAGCCTCACTTAATAAACATGTCAAAATGGTCCATTACTACTATCAAACAGTAAAAAGACATTTTCATTGATGCATCCATGTTTCACCAGGACTAGCCCTATCATTAGATATAGTATAATATCTGCTTTGGGAGATGGACTGAGCAGGCAATAGTTGGGGCTAAAGGGCATCCCCGTTGCTGTCCAAGATGGCTGTTTCCCTGAAGTTAACATGTATGCTTTTCAGAAAAGGCGATGCCCTGATCGGCAACCTAGAAGCATGGTATCCCCCACAAAAATACTTGGATTGAACTAACATGCCTTATGAGAGTTAGGCATCTGTTTACTAATTCATAAGGCGTGTTAGTTCATTGCAAGATATTTGGGGGTGGGGGGTGGGGATATCATGCTTCTTTAGGCTGCTTCTCACAATGTGTTGTTGACAAGACCCCTAGAGACTGACCTATATAAACCAGACTATAGGCAGTCCTTGACTTACGACCGCAATTGAGCCCAACATTTCTGTTGTTAAGTGAAACATTTGTGAAGTGAGTTTTGCCCCATTTTACTACCTTTCTTAACGCAGTTGTTAAGTGAATCACATCAGTTAATAAGTTAGTAATTCAGTTGTTAAGTGAATCTGGCTTCCTCATTGACTTTGATTGTCCAAAGTTTGCAAAAGGGGATCACATGACCTTGGGACACAGCAACGGTCATAAGTATGAACCAGTTGCCAGGCATCTGAATTTTTACCACATGATCATGGGGATGCTACACAGGTGGTAACTGTGAAAAATGGTCATAAGTCACTTTGTTCAGTGCTGTTCTAACTTGGAACGGTCACTAAATGAACTATTGTAAGTCAAAGACTACCTGTAATGAGTAGCAGGATTGCTGTTATACAAAGCGGGGTCTCCAACCTTGGCAACTTTAAGACTTGTGGACTTCAACTCCCAGAATTTGCTGGCTGAGGAACTCTGGGAGTTGAAGTCCACAAGTCTTAAAGTTGCCAAGGTTGGAGATCCCTGTTACACAGGATGTGCGTGATACTTCTTGGCCTATTGGCATATTTCACATTCCCAAAGAAAGCTGGTCTTACCTCACCCACCCTGCAGGCATCAAGATAAGCCAGCATCTTCTTGTCTTCTGTTTCCTGGCACCATAACTCTCCGGCCTCCGTTGTGCTGAATCCTAAAAAGGAGACATCAGAGGCCTAATTCCCATTCCACCCTGCATGATGAGCCTTTGTAATTGTACAGCTGGCTAGCTTTCTAGACCTTTTTGTATCACGCATGGACTTGCAACTGAATTTTTCTTCCAAGGGGACCTTCTCTGAAACATTTCCATCTAATTCTGGCTGTAATATGAAGCCAGACTTGAGAAACAATTCTGCAAGAGGGTTGAGGGGAATATATCCTATTTCTTATTTATGTAATAAGATATTACATAAATATTTCTTATTTATGTAAAAGTAAGGCCTAGCATGTTGAGGATGCTTCATGCTGAAGGAAGGTGCATTTTAAACATATATATAGATGATATATAGATAGATAGAAAGAAAAAAGAAAGGAAAGAAAGAAAGAAAGAAAAAGAAAGAAGAAAAGAAAGAAAGAAAAAGAAAGAAGAAAGAAAGAGAGAAAGAAAGAAAGAGAAAGAAAGAGAAAGAAAGAGAAAGAAAGAGAAAGAAAGAGAAAGAAAGAAAGAAAGAAAGAAAGAAAGAAAGAAAGAAAGAAAGAAAGAAAGAAAGAAAGAAAGAAAGAAAGAGAAAAAAGATAATACCACGGCATGGCAACTTTCAATTGGCTGCTGATTCTTTGCTAACTGAGCCACCTTTCTGGAAGAAAAATGAATATGAAAGATATGAAGTACTGTAAGTGCTGGCCATAGGTGGTTTGCTATCTGCGATCCATACAAATAAAGCCCAAAACAGAATGAGAGTCACTCACTCCTCCAGCCAAGGAGGAGAAAATGTGATCGATGAACTGGATTTCAGCATTAGCATCAGAGTTTCTAAAAATGCAGCTGTGGTGAGATAAGAAACATTTGTCCTCTCGCCTCACATAGAATACAGACAGATCGGGCCAGTAGAGTTCAGATGATCCATAGCTACTCCTGCAATCTCTAAAAACACACTTTGAAAAATGCTCTGAAATAGGGACAGTCAGATTGTGGTCCTTCAGCTGTTGCTGGAGTAAACTTCCTAGCATCGCTCACCACTGTCATTCCCAAATTTTCCATCATTATACCTCCCCTTACCTCCCCTTTCAGGATATCTGCTAAATCCACCCACTGTTTAGAAGGTGCGAAAAAATAGGCAGGAGACCTTCCACCATCATCTTCCCTGCAGTCTGCTGTGTGTCTTCCTATCAGCCCTGCCTCAGCCTCAGCCTTCCAGTTATACCTCACCAAGATTGGTAGCCCTTTTTTTCCCTTCCTTTTCATCATCCCCCAGGCCTCAGATGATTTTTCCTAGTCCATTAGATCTTCATAGTATTGTTCGGTGTTTTGTTTTTTTAAATCCTGTGATTTCTTTAAAGGTTTCACACCCTCACGCCCCTCCTGAAAGTTTTTTCATGCTCCTCGCTCCCAGTTTGGGAGCTTCTGCTCTCTAAGAAGGTATACATGAGCTCTTGGGGATCACCCATTGTCTCCTAAGCAGGCTTCACTTACCCATATGATTCAGGAGGAGCTGGTAAAGGCAGCTAATGGCATCTCTGGCTTGGTAGCTCACCTCTTCCACTGAATCTGTGATACAAACTGCAAATTGTGCTACCTGGTGTCCCAAACCAGGTAGTTCCCCAGATTTCTAGGAAGGAAGGAAAGAAGGAAGGAAGGAAAAGAGAAGGAGTCCTCGCTTTATGTTTTGTGTTAGCTCTTCATTTCATTAAAAAAAAAAAACAATCTCTCCTTTAAGTGATCTGCAGCTAAGGAAGGACCTCTGCATCAGTGTGTAGTAGTCCCCTGATTTCTGGAATGAGAAACTATCCAAAAGGATACTGTATTTTGGAGGGGATGATGGATGTAAGACTTAAATAGGCTTTAGATACTGTACAGGTAGCCCTCGACTTACAACAGTTCACTTAGTGCAGCGGTTCTCAACCTGGGGGTCGAACGACCATTTCACAGGGGTCGCCGCGCGCGTTAGCCCACCATCTTGGTGCCACCGTCACTGCAGGGCTGAAATGCTCCCGGTTAGGCCGTGCCTGCGGGTCGCCGGATAGCCAGTAGCGACAGAAGCGGGAGACTTCGCCCACCTGCCCGGACGCTGCCATTTGGGTTCTTTTACCCTCTGCGCATGCGGAGAACGCTTTGCGCATGCGCAGAGGGTAAAAGAACCCAAATGGCAGCGTCCGGGCGAAGTCTCCCGCTTGCATTGCTATCAGCTGTTCCGGGGAGGGGGTCGCAGTGGTGGGGGGGTCACAGGGGGGGTCGCGGCATTAGAAAGGTTGAGAACCACTGACTTAGTGAGTGTTCGCACTTACAACGGCACTGAAAAAAGTAACTTACGACCATTTTTCACACTGACGGCATAGTAAGACCTAAATAGCCAGAAATCCACCCTACCCCATCACTTACATCTTGAAAGAAAGTGAAAACTCTCAAGATCTTGTGCAATAGCACCGACACCTTGCAAGCTTTCACTGCACTTATGCATGATTGTGCAAATCTGACTGAAAACACTGATTCCCTTCAAGAGTGGCAGTGCAAAGCAATTTACTGCTCAGCCTGAAAGAGAGATCTAGTTTAAGGAAGAGAATCAGATTGGTATAGTATAGGTGTTGGCTTAGAAACGAGGAGACTGTGAGTTCTAGTCCTGCCTTAGGCATGAAAGCCAACTGGTGACTTTGTGCGGTCACTCTCTCAGTCTAACTCACTTCATGAGGTTGCTATGGAGAAAAGAGGGGACAGGAGGATTAGGAATGCCTCCAATAATAATAAAAAATATTTCAAAAGAATTATGCAGTTGGGAATATCAGCATCCAGTGGAGAAGTAGATAAAAAAAATATATATGAAGAGGTCTATCCTCAGTTATAATCTTCTTGGAATACTGCAACATTACATAGAACAGCTTCTCTCAAACTGGTGGTGCTCATAAGGGTTGAATTTCACTTAATGCCATAGAAAAATCTCCTTTCAACTTGAGGCTCTTCTTTTCCCACCTGTAATCCAATGGGAAAACTATTTTTTTCAGAAGGGAAGTTCCCTGTGAGTTTTAAGTTTACCGTATTTTTCGGACTATAAGACGCACCGGTGTATAAGATGCACCAAGATTTCGAAGAGGTAAGTAAGAAAAAAAAAGTTTTTGCCCTCCCCCAGCCCCCAGGAGCACTCTGCAGACCTCCCAAACACTCTGCATACCCCATTTTTGTGAAAAACGGGGGCGTTTTTTGCCCGTTTTTTTTTTTTTGCAAAAACGGGGGCGTTTTTGCCAGCCCCCAGGAGCACTCTGCAGACCTCCCAAACACTCTGTGCACCTGTTTTTGTGCAGGGCGGGGCTTCGGGAGGCCAAAAATGACTATATTCGGTGTATAAGACGCACCAACATTTCCACCCTCTTTTGGGGAGGGGGGAAGTGCGTCTTATACTCCAAAAAATACGGTAGTTAGGATCAAAGTTTTATAAACTTCCTGTTTATAAAAGGGTAATTGGTGCATTCTTTTAATATGCTTAGTATCTCAAAGTCCAAATCATCACCTACCTCAAAATTTGATTGCTGGTTCACATGGCGAAGCAAGGAGATGCTGCAATTAATGGCTCTGAACCTCTCTTGAGGGTCTTGTGAACGAATCCAGAAATTGACATGCTGTGGAAGGAAATAGGAAGTGGGGAAAAGATTGGCCTATCGTATCTTCATCCAGATAATATCCAACTTTTATTGATATCTATGGCCACTCAAGAGTCTTGACCCTTGTTGCTCCATTTCTTGAACTTGAACATTTTTTAAAATTTATTTTTGCTACTGGGTACTGATTGCTTTAGATTAGGCCAGTGATGTTATAATGTCAAAAGTGGACAGGATCAAAATTCAAAGGTGGGAAAATTGAAACCTTTAAAGTAGGGGGAAAAACATCCTAAAATAAGGAGTGGGCTTGTTGAGGGTTTATGGGGTGAAAAGACTTGAGACATCTTTTTCATTCCTGAGAATTTGTTTGCAGCTCTGAAACAATATGTTGGAAATGTTGACCTACCACTTTAAATATCTAGAGGTTATTGAAGAAATTTCAGGGAACCTGAAGAAACCTAGAGGCTTCAGGTTGTATGTGTTAAGATATGTTAAATTCCATTTCAACCTCTCCCACTCATATCTAACCTCGAGAGAACCCCACCACCGTCTTCTCTTTAGCCTCTCACCTCTAATATAAATAGGAGATGGCTGGTGGTAGGTGCCTCAGACAGGAGGCCCTTAAGCATAATGTCCATGGTATCAAAGGATGATCTGTAGAGCGCCTGTAAAGGAAGAAAGTTCGGCAGGCTGATCTCTCAAGATGGAATTCTCTAACTTCAATATAAACCAGCTGTCTAAAGAGGAGTAAATTTATTACGGCATAAGTTCTCGTCTCCTTTTCATTAGATACATGAAGTATGATTATCCATTGGCTTGTGTGTCTTATGCACTCACATGAATGCAAGCGCATGAATGTCTATTATGTGAATTTGTGATAATAATGTGAATTATAATATGTGAATTTAGAAAAAGAAGATAGCATCTACTCCTCCCTTACTGATTTCTGGGACATACGTTTCTACAGCACAGTCCTCAGTATGGAATATCACTTAATGACATGAGTTTAAAAAGCACAGCATATTTGCTCCCAGACCAGCAAAGTTTAATCCCAATTTACCACACTATGAGGGTCGGTTGTTTGTGTTTCCATGCTGAATATACCGTGAAGAGCCAATCGCAAAATACCTGTTTCTAGCTCAGAAGAAAGAGGGGGCTTCATTTTGCTGGTAAAATAAAGAGAGAAGGCATAGATTATGCAATGGGAAACAGAGTCCGGATGCCTTATTTAATAGAAATAGACAACCTCCCGCCCTCCATGTGTGTGTGTGTGTGTCTGTGTCTGTAGAGCAAGAGCTAGATCGGGATATAAAAGAAAGAAGGGGAATCATCCTAAGACTTCTGGTTTGTAAAGGAGAACCAAAAGCAGGTTATTGTTACTGGGCAACTATCAATGACTTTGGTTTAATGCATTTTAAGTATAACATTTGTCATCAGAAAAATTGACAGTGTGACAATTAATGTGCAAGTAAAAAAATGAAGGTGAAAATATCTGAGTGTCATCAACCTGTTAGTGGCAGAATCAACAAAAGAAGTCATTATATTTGTTAGCAGAGCAAAGATTGAGAGTTTAGAGAGCACTGATAGAAATGGGAGGCGAAGAAGAGACCAAGGTGGTAGGTGGTGGAGAGAGAGTCAGTACTGAAGAGAAGACCAGCATGCAGTGGAATATGTATGTTTGACATTGAGCATCCAAGTTTGTTCCTAAAATGAAGAGGGTCCCAAATACTGCTAACTGGAGCTACCACTTTCCCCTAATTTGGCTTTATAAAGAAACCAACCCCCAGCAGTAGAACTAGCACAAAAGTAAATTTTTGGTAGGTAGCAGCTACCTCAGGTTGTAGACAGCAAGCATAGAACAGGAGAAAATGAAAGACGGGACTGAGTGGCTGGGCAGTGTCTCCATCACCATCTGAAAGAGATGGAGGAAAAATGTCAAGGGAGCAAGCAAGAGTATTTGCACACTGCTTGCTCAGGCTTCTTGTCCTCTGAGTCTTGTAGTCTAGGTTTGAGGCTAAAGGAGCTCATTTACTTTTGCCCATCAGCATCAGAGGGGGGAATGATGGGAGCAGGCAAAGGGGCCCTCTTTGAGTAATAGTTTTCAGTAACAAGGAGCACTTTTGATTAATCCCAAAGGTGCTTTTTCAAGAGGCAACTGGATCCAAGAACCTTCTTCGGCTCTGACTGGATGGTGGGGGATGGAAGGATTTATACTCCTTATATAGTACACCATCCGGTCAGAGCTGAAGAAGCTTCTTGGATCCAATTGCCTCTTGAAAAAGCACCTTTGGGACAACCATTTATTTATTTATTTATTTATTTTATAAAATTTATATGCCGCCCAACTCCCGAAGGACTCTGGGCGGCTTACATCATAAAAAATAAAACATATAAAAGCAATTAAAAAAAACATCTATATTTAAAATAAAACACTCACACAACCATGCATGGGCCAATCAGGGCAACTATTGGCCCCAGGCCTGCCGGAAAAGCCAGGTCTTAACGGCTTTACGGAAGGCCAGTAAGGTGGGGGTAGTACGGATCTCGGGGGGAAGTTGGTTCCACAGAGTCGGAGCGGCTACAGAGAAGGCCCTCCCCCGCGGTCCCGCCAGCCGGCACTGTCTGGCAGACGGGACCTGAAGAAGACCAACACTGTGCGACCTCACTGGTCGATGGGAGGAATGTGGCATAAGGCGGTCAC
>QLTV01000437.1:1747787-1763532 GCA_003457575.1 Thermophis baileyi
ATTAAAGTCCCCCAGGACCATAAGTCTGGGGAACTCCACTGCCAACCCGGCTACTGCCTCCAGCAGATCAGGCAGTGCTGTTTTGACGAAGCGGGGAGGTAGGTACATCAACAACAAACCCACCGGCACCCCTAAGTCCAACTTCACAAGGAGAGACTCACACCCAACAATCTCAGGGGCAGGGATCCTGCGAGGACAAAGACTCTTATGGGCGATGATAGCCACTCCCCCACCCCTGCCCTGGAGTCGTGACTGGTGCAGCACCTGAAACCCGTCTGGGCAGCTCTCGGATGATAGCCACTCCCCCACCCCTTCCCTGGAGTCGTGACTGGTGCAGCACCTGAAACCCGTCTGGGCAGATCTCTGAAAGGGGAACACCCCCCTCCTGTCCCAGCCAGGTTTCGGTTATACATGCCAGATCTGCTCTCTCCTCCAGGATTAAATCCCGGACGAGAGGGGCTTTGTTCACAATCGATCTGGCATTAAGCAGCAGCAGCCTGAGGCCAGGGCCCTGAAAACCCAAGTCACCAGAAGGGTCAGAACAGGCAATCGCTTTGATACAGCGACCATGACCTGGATGACTGAGAATCTCCATAGACACTTTTGATCAATGTTTCTAGTAGTAAGCAAATTCCCCATGTGGAGTATGGATTTTGATAAAAACCGGGTTCAGATCAGCCAGATGCAAAGCCTGTGCAAAAAACTGAATTTTAATAACCTGAAAACTCATTATAATGTGGCAAACACCCCTCCTGTATGTGCAATTAGGCATGAACAAGATCATGCTAAGATTATCAAGGGATGCTATGAACTGTTCCATGGTACATATATAGCCACTGAACACGCTCACTAGATGCTTGATGACTCGAATGAAGTTATCAAGCCAACTGAAGATCACAAATATGTTTGAATTGGGTATAAAGTGATTATTTCCCTTTTAAAGCGCCTCCCACGGTGTATCTGTGAAGACTTTTTTTTACTTATGCATAAATAAAGAATTATTAATCTACCTGTCCGGCTTGGATCCTATTTTGCCAAAGGCACACCGGTCTAAGAACCTTGCCATGGTTTATGGCTAATTAATTGCCTCCATTTTTCTCTTCTGTTTACTTCCACTGTTCCTTGATTAGAACAGCCAGGAAAACTTGAGCTGTTTCTCTTAGATCTTGATTTGGTGGCACACGTCTGAATTCCGCAAACAGGGGCTGCTTCCCCCTGTTAATTCTGCCTTGAAAATCCAAGGCTTACTTTCCACTATTTGGTAGCCACCTTCCCACTGGGTCTGGTTGGGGTCGGCTCTCACTCACCACTAGTGCCTCAGTCAACTGATTTTTTGTATATGGAAGATCCAGTGTGTCTTGGCCACATTTTTGTGCAGCCACGCAACTTGCAGAAATGGCACGGAGGAAACTGATGTTTTCTTCGTGGTTATCCAGGAACTGCTGCAATTGTTAATAATTAAAGTTATTAACACAGGTATCATTTCACTATTTGATTGTTATTAATCATCGATGGGATTTTAAAAATAGCATGCAGGCGTACAAATGAATCAAACACCAGAGTAGACCCTATCCTCAGGCTTGCAATCTAAAAAGTAGCACAAAAGGAAAAGAAGGCTTTTGAGAGAATGGGGCTTTTCACTGGCTCTTTAATTTACTTGTGGCTAAACATTCACAAAAAGTTTCTGAAACTTCCCTCCAGAGATGTTTCAGATGGAGGACTAAATAAAGAACATTTGGTCATTTCCTTTGATTCCAGATTGTGATTGTAATATTCCACCAGTTTCCTCTTGAGGGGCAAATTGCCACAGGAAAAAATGAAGCTTAGTTCATGTAGAGCAGAGGTGTCCAATTTTGGCGACGTTAAGACTTGTGGATTTCAACTGGCTGGCTAAGGAATTCTGGGAGTTGAAGTCCACTGGTCCTAAAAGTTGCTAAGGTTGGACATCCCTGATGCTGATGAATCTTCCCCCCCCCCTCTACATGGGGAAATATAATATTGAATTTTCCCACAGGGAAAAGAAAAGACGGTGGCTGAGTCTTCCCTTTCACATTAGATGATCTAGTGTTTAATGTGCTTTGGGGGAGGGATCCATTTCTTTATTTGTTTGGGCTAGAATGCATAGTAACTACTGTATATACAGACATTTACTGTATGCCATCAAAACCATACTTTTAGGATAGGGAAAAATATGCTGAATACAGAAAAAACTAAGAATATGGATCGTGAGTTAAGAAAAAGAAAAAGAAGCCTAATGAAAACATAGTTATTAATAGAAGATATTTAATTAAGATTAATTGACATTGATTGGAGTGTGGAAATTAATTGGTTTGCCTTCTATGTAATTTCATTTCTAGTTTGTTTTTAAAGTGCATGTGTTTATATTTGTGTAATGTCACACAGATATAATTAGCATATGAATAAATATCCAAATAACCTAATAGTTATACAGCATGCTTTTCTCATTTACTAAGAAAAACATCATAAATACACTCCACGCCAAGTCTTGTGCAAAAGCAAAGGCTTTTAACTAGTTCTCCAAATAGCATCAGGGTCCATTCTAGCTTTGCAGGAGAGAGAAAGAAAGAAAGAAAGAATTCCATAGAAAGCCCCTCCATTGTATCACTTTGTGGACAGGATCCCATAATATGTCTTAGACCAGATCAGACAGGTAGAATCTACCTGGAGCAGACACTCTCACAGATTCCCGGATTTTAAACCGTATGAGACTTTAGAGGTGATACCTAGCACCTTAGGTTGCACCTGGAAGCCAAGTGACAGCCACAGTACATGTAGCTGTCAAGATTTCTTCTTTAGATTAAAGATTGGTTGCTTCCTTCAGGAGCAATACAGAAGCTATACCTTGTCTTCTCTGTGAGCATATTCCATGAGGGTTACAATAGCTTCCACATCCAGCAGATGGCTGGGTTGCTCCGATTCAGCCGATATGAAGGATAGGCATGTGGAATCCACAGTGTCTGCTGTTGAAACTGTGGGAAAGATACAGCAAGAGAATGGGGCGATGGCTCAGCAAGGGAATTGTGGCATTTGGAAGACAAAATCTTAGCTTTCTCATCAAGGCAAGTTCTTACCTTTCCTCTCTTTAAATGGTTATGCAATTTGTTTCGTTATGACGTTGGGAGAAGTTGGTTAACTTCTGGTAGACATCCAAAGGTGCTTTTTCAAGAGGCAACTGGACTTTCTTGTTTTTCTTTGAAGATGTTTCACTTCTCATCCAAGAAGCTTCTTCAGCTCTGACTGGATGGTGAGGGATGGAAGGATTTATATTTCTTGCAGACAGCTGGTCATTTGCATTCTTTTAGAGAGTCATTAAGGCCACTAGGAGGTTTATCTGTGTCCTCAGGGTCACCTGAGTAGTGCAAATGGGTGTGGAGTCATCTTGGAACTGCTGAAAGGACAGTGTTGTAGACTGGAGATAGATGATGCCGTATCCAAGTAAGGATGGGAAAGAAAAAGAACTAAAACACATCAAGGAAGCCCCCCGGACGTGTGGCTATCCTAACTGGGCCTTCATCAAATCCTAAAAAAGACTCAGCTGGAGCTTGTCCATAACAGAAGAGAACAATAAATGAAGCAATGTTGTCATTCCATACGTTGCAGGAATATTTGAAAAACTCAGGAGGTTCTTCATACAACAGGAGGTGTACATACAACATATGTACACACTTTAAACCCAAGAATACACTAAGGCAGAAGCTTGTCCACCCCAAGGATAAAATACCCAGACACAAATTGAGCAACGTGGTATATACAGTACAATGCAGTGAGACATATGCAGATCTGTACATTGGGGAAACAAAACAACCATAAATGCACGGCACAACATAGGAGAACAAACCCATCATGACAAGATTCAGCAGTCCATCTGCATTTAAAAGACAAAGATCACTCTTTTGAAGACAGCAAAGTCCACAATTTGGACAGAGAGGACCGCTGGTTTGAAAGAGGGGTCAAAGAGGCCATCTATGTCAAAACTGAACAGTCCTTTCTCAACAGAGGGGGAGGGATACGATATCATCTATTTCCAGTCTACAACACAGTCCTTTCAGAAGTTCCAAGAAGGCTCCACACCCATTTGCACTACTCAGGTGACCCTGAGGACACAGATAAACCTCCAAGTGGCCTCAATGACTCTCTGAAAGAATGCAAATGACCAGCTGTCTGTAAGAAATATAAATCCTTACATTTCCCACCATCCAGTCAGAGCTGAAGAAGCTTCTTGGATGAGAAATGAAATGTCTCCAAAGAAAAACAAGAAAGTCCAGTTGCTTCTAGAAAAAAGCACCTTTGGGACAACCATGACCTGGATGACTGAGAATCTCCATAGACATTCTAGTAGACACTAACTTTTTTTTTTAAAAAGACAGTATACTGATAGAGGAGAATATCTGTAATGCAAGGTTGAAATGAAGGGTCCTTGGTGCTCTCTGAGCTTGGTTGTTTTCCTGTAGACCCAAACTAGGTAACATCATCAGTGCTGGTGATGTCCAGAGCTCCAAAGACCCCTCATATAACGATAAAGTGGGCCTAATTTTATCCCTGCCTTGACATCTGCTAACTATCTGGCTAGTAATGTGTCACCCACCCGGTTCTCAGAGGTGGTCTCTAAAATTCCATTTACTTGAGCCAATAGAAATTGGGAAAATTTAGGATTGTCTTCATTTTCCCAAATGAGCTTTGGGTTCAGCTCCCTTTACCTACTGTTCGCTTTCCCCCTTATACCTTAGGCTCCCCTTACTTGTGGTATCCGATCGCCTCGTATTTGTGCTCTCTGTGGCGATGCTGATCGCGAATGAGTTGGCTTGCTTGGAATAATTATCCATCCGGTCACTTTTGGAACACGGTTTGGTTTGTTGCTTTTCCGCCTGCGGTTTGAAACCCTGGGGACTGATTTTACAATTACTGCAGCAGGTCCAGAATGTTCTAACTTTTTCCCCATCGCTGATTGAATTGTCCCTACTTGCTCGACAAAAGTGAAACGCCCGGGATCTTGTTGGCGATTTCTCGAGGCCTCTTGTTGGTGACCTCTGCCGACTGACCATGCGTTGGCCGCCTTGAGAGGCAGAAACTGAAGAAGTGGCCGGCCGTCGGTTTGGGCTGCAGTTGTTCCCCTCTTCTCTGGCTCCCACATTGGCATTTCTATTTTGAATGAGGATCCGAAGCCTTTCTAGCCTGAACAGATAATGAGAAAGGGAGGATTTAGCAATGCCCTCTTGGACATGCTACCAGCAGTCTGAACTGTCTCAAACTTTCATGGGCCTCTTGTGCACTGCAGTTTATTAAAGAACTTCTATTTCTCTTGGACAAAAATTCTCCAACCTATCCTTTCTACTCTCTGCTCCAAATCACTGTTTCTTACCCAGCAGTTAATACAGTCAGAAACTTGAGCTCATTCAGCTTGCAAGCATTGGGGGTTTTGATTCAATCGTTTTATTGAGGGGGTTTGATTCAATCATTATAAGAGCCGTGGTGGCACAGTGGTTAGAATGCAGTACTGCAAGCTATCTCTGTTGACTGCCAGCAGTTCGATTCACAAGGTTGACTCAGCCTTCCATCCTTCCAAGGTCGTAAAATGAGGACCCAGATTGTTGGGGGCAATATGCTGACTCTGTAAACTGCTTAGAGAGGGCTGTGAAGTGGTATATAAGTCTAAGTGCTATTGCTATTATTTCAGATGCAATAAAATTTCATTTTGTTTTGAGAACTTGCTTTGTTAGGATTTCTCTATCCTTTTGGAATAGTGATTTATTAACGATATATGAGATGGATTGTTATGCTACAATTGTTATGGGAACTGTTGGGTTACCTTGGTTGCCATTCCGTATATGTATATTATTATTGTCTTTTGTGATTGCTAGTGGCTTGTTCTTTATGGATCTTTGAACTCTATATGTGATCCAGGCTTGCTATTGTGAGATGGGCAGCCATGTAAATGGATTAAACAAGTAACTAGGTAAAATAAATACACAAGAACAGTTTCAAACAGTATTGTTACTTCTGGACTGAAATGCCACACTCCCCACCTTCCAAATTTCATACCTCATTGACACTCAACGACTCAGGAAAAAAAGCTTCAATCTGTTTTGATATAAAAAGTGGTGGCATCTTTGTGTCCCTTCTCCATGTTATATCTGGGCTGCATATCTCAACGTGACTGCTAGATGACTATGAAGAAATGCTAATTATTTGCTGCCATTTAGAAGTTGATTTTTGGCAACCCAGAGGGAGCAACTCCCTTGTTTATGCAGAATCACCCAATTAATTTTATTTATGATCAGTGACATTTTTCCAGGGGCCACAAGAGTTTGTGGACTTTGCTGCAAGAAACCAATGTGTGTAGGAGGGGTGTACTTACTATTCATGTCACTGCTGCCATAAGATGGAATGGAATAAGATGATTTGAAATTCACTTTGTTGGTATTGTGTACATTCCGGCAGAGGACAGCCATTATACAATACTAGTCAGTTCAGAGTAGAGTCAGTTTTCAACATGCGACTACAACTGACCCCCCCCCCCCAAATTTATGTTGCTAAGTGGTTCATGCTTCTAAATTCTGATGGGAAAATTCAACCCTTTTTCTTCCATTTTTGTTTATCACTGGCTTTGTACCTGATAACTTGTCAAATGGAAGTCTCTCTTTTGTACAAGAGGATAGATGGTCACACATACCATGACATATACACAGAACATTAAAATATTGTACTTACATTTCTGAATGTTAGGGTTTATTCTTCTTTCTCTTCAAGAAGTGGTCTAGGAGAAAGAAGTATTGCACTTTGGTCCTAGTACAAATCAGGAGAAAATTCACATGCCAATAAAATCATCCACCAAGCAATGTAACACAAAAGCGCGCGCGCACACACACACACAAGACATCCCAGGTGAGGAGTATCAGATTCTGTGAACATTACCCCAAATTGCCTTAGATTTGATATTTTTCTCTCTACTTTATCCTCTGCCTCTCCCACAAATGCACTTTTCTAATTGGGAACAGGATTAAAAAAAAAAAGAGTTTAAGGGCTAGTTGGTGATTATAGCTTCTGTATTTTTCATAGAGCTTTTCAAAGCTGTATCACCTGTTTTCCATAGTAATATCTTCTCTCCTCTAAATACAAACAGTTCTTTACCCAAAATAGAGCAAATATGAGTGCCGCCAAGAAAACAGGAAAGAAATGCAGCCATCTCACAACTCACAAAAGGCCTCCAGTTAATAAATGAACCAGCAAAGGCAGGTGTCACAATGGGAGACATGTCACCGTTACCTTAGCAACCTGGGAATTATTCCTTTTCTTATTACCTTGGGATTTTTTTTTTAAAGTTCATAAATATTGTTTAATTAATATAGTTGCTTTTTGAGTAAAGGGTGAATGAAGAGCAAAAGGGTCTTTCTTCCCCACTTATATCTTAACAATGGTATGAAGATGCCTCAGTAAGTGCTATATCTGCTGGGCCCCCAATGTTGCTTTCATATTTATTAACTTTGTTTATTTTCCTTCTCTTTTTTCATTTCTCGCACTTTTTCTTTCTATCCTTTTTCCTTTCGTCTTTTATTCTGTGAAAAAATAAATATAAATTAAAAAATAATAATTTTTGCTGGCCCATGACTGGGAGGAGGTATGGAAAAGTGACTCAAATAATTTAGCCCCATATTCATTCTTACAAGGATGATGCATTTCTCCCTGGATGTCCTCCAATCCTGAGTCTAAATTACTGCTCCTGAAGCATTTAGTGGTTTTTGTTTTGTTTATATGGCAGGTGTTTGTGTAATCCATCAACATCTATTGATGAGTTTAAAGTCCACCTTCATCTACATCTGTTTTATTTTTATCCTTGATTAAAGTTTGGAAGTTTGGATTGTGGCAAGATAGATAGATGATAGATAGATAGATAGATAGATAGATAGATAGATAGATAGATAGATAGATAGATAGATAGATAGATCATTAAATTGCTTCTTTATTATCCATTACATAAGAAGCATGTACAGTTCTTATGCTTTGGAAATTATAGATGCGCCTTTCAGAGAAAGACATGGTAGACTGAAGATTGCTTCATAAAAAGCAGAATCGATGAATACAGCAAAGGATGAAGAGCCAGTGAATAGACTGGCTCTTTGAATCTCTCTGGACAAAGAGAGGACGGGAGATTGCCCACAAGTGCTCCAGATATCTGCTTCTCGTGAGGGGAACACACATTAGCAATCTCCAGCAGCTTTAGAGCTCTGAAAATGAGAGAATGGCCACCTTGCTCAAACCATTATTATATAACTATTCTTTTTAACTTATTGTACAAATGAGTTCCATATTTCATTATACTTGTCCTTAGAAAATCTGTGTCTACAGGCAATATGTTCATAGGTGGCAAGTGTAATAGGTCTTTAATTTACTGAGTGAACGGGGCTGTGCGGGACCTTGACTTATGACCAGTAGCTTCAATGTTATGAGCAACCTGAAAAAGAGGACTTACAACTGAAATTCAAAGTTCCAATAGTTGGGTCCCCCTCTAGAGTCACATGACCAAATTTCAGGTGCTCAGCAACATGGCTGCATTAACGGTCGTTTTCACATCCCACGATCATGTGGCCAGGTTTTATGATGGTTTTGTTGAAAAGTGGCACTTCCAGTTTTCGGCAAAACCGCACCCATAGGAAATTATTGGGTTGATTATCAACTATGGGGTTCACTTAACTACAGCTTAACAAACCACAATTCGCTTTACAGCTGCCACATTCACTTAACAAGCGTAACAAAAAAGGTTATGAAATCATGTCAGTTACATGACTGTTTTATGACTGCCACAACATATGACCATAATGGGCAGGCTCCATTGAAGTCCTGACTACCAGTACATTTATCTTTGCAATGTTGCAAAATCAGCCTTTTAACCATAGTAAGGACATAAAGAATCCATTTACGTTGTTAGGTTCCATGTACTAGGTATATAGTTCAAGACAATTTTAGTTTTTGTTGTACAGTCATATTTATGCAGTCCACTACTTTCTCCCAAAACATGTTAAATATAGAACAGTAAAAACATGTTTTAAAGAAGCATTATCTTTATTACATCTCCAACAAAATGATGTCTTAGACATTGCTTTTTTATATATAAATATAACAAAGTCTAATTCTAAATATTATTTTTTGTGATGATGATGATGATGATGATGATATCCATTCAGTCATGTCCAACTATTGACGATTCTATGGGCCAAGAGATTATTTTCTTTTGTATTGGATCCAGCAGAAAGAAAATAGAAAAAATGCCAAAGAACTATTGTATCTGGGAGGAAGAAAAAGTGTTTCCACAGTAGTAAATGGGGATCAGTGGTGGGCAATCAGCATTTTCATTTGCCCTCCACCCAAGGATTTCTCTGTGCAACAACAGTCCCAAATTTCTCAAAACCATTTTTTAGCACAGACCTGCAAGAGGCAAATGATATCTTTAAAAATCAACATCTCTGTTTAAAATCAATCCACAAGCTCTTCTGTGGAGGTTTAATCAGAAATAAGCCAAATGGTATTCAGCAAAGTTCACTCCTGAGCAAATAGATATAGATTGAGATTGTCTGACATGCTGAAATCTCAGGAATTTGACTTCAGGCTTGCTCCCAGTAAGTAACCAGGAGACTGGGGGTTCTAGTCCCACTTTAGGCATAGAAGCTGGCTGGGTGATTTGGGGCCAGTCACTCTCTCTCGGCCCAACCCACCTCACAGGCCGATGCTGCTGTTGTGCTGGGCGCGGAGCTGCTGGTGCTGCTGCCCCCATGCTGGGCGCGGAGCTGCCACCAATGCCACCGCGTAGGGCTCCATGCCCGGTGTAGCGGCAACAACAGCAGCAGCTCCACTGCCAGGTGTGGGCAGGGGCAGCAGCGGCAGTGGCAGGGGATGTGAAAATGGAAAGTCCCTGGTCGTCACTGCCTCGCTGCCAACCATCCTGATGTGCTCTGTGCTCTGCCCATTTGCTCACTCGCTCTCCCACTTGGCTCTCCAGCTGCCCACAGCGAATTGTCCCCATGATGAGTTGGCTGTGTGGAGTTGTCCTGCAGCAACTTAGCAGCGGTTAGTTGGCAACGGCGAGTTGGCGGTGGCGAGCTGGCTGTGGGTGAGCTAGCCGCAGCAAGTTATCCTAGATCCCCTTCAGTGTGCTATGTTTCATCCAACTTTTCTTGTCTGAGTAGGAGTGCACACTTCCAAACAAAGGCTGGGTTGCAGTTGCTCACCATTTTTCTTTTCAGCAAATACTTAGAAGAGGTCCAGAGGCTGTTTTATAGCTAAAGGTGTTTCTAAAGATTGTCACTTTGTTATGTAGTATGCAAGCTTTCCATTCATTTATTATTATGTTAAAAATAACTAAATAACATCCAGCGTTGTATGGATCTTGGTGTGTGATAAAACAGGTGTTGAGGGTTCTGCCCTAAGTTTTACATTGTCTATCTCATGCTTTATTTCATTTCTTAGCTAGGAAATCTGCTCATTGTCTTTCTATCTTCACTGTCTTGTCTTGAGGACAAGGTTGACTCAGCCTTCCACCCTTCCGAGGTGGGTAAAATGAGGACCCAGATTGTTGGGGGCAATATGCTGACTCTGTGAACCGCTTAGAGAGGGCTGTAAAGCACTATAAAGCGGTATATAAGTCTAAGTGCTAAGTGCTATTGCTAAGTAACCACCGGGAGCACTGAAACACTGGAGTGCATATATCATTATAGGCATATATAGCCTTCTAACCCATCACCCCAAAATTGGATATTGCACTGAGATTTAAAGGAACAAGGATCCTATGAGTTGGGAGGCCATCTAGTCCAACTACGGGGAAAATCAGACTAAATATGGGGAATGGGAGTTTCTGAGGATTCCCAGGGAAGGATATTTTGCTTTAAAACGTGAATAAGGAGACTATTTGCTGGTAGGATTGTAGATGGAAAGGGGGTAGGTGAACAAACATATCCTGAATGGAGAATAGGGAGAATTCTATGAAACGTGATTCCAAAGCAGCATCACTCAAGAACCGCATGCCTCCTACTCCATACATGGTTTTCAGTTGCTTTCCTTACGCAGTTTCAACAGCCTATTCATACATGAAACAGTACAGGAAACCAGTTCCTAGAACTAAATGTCCCTAATGGCATAATTAGTAACAAGGCTGTCTTTCATGTAGTCAGTCTGTCTGGTTGCTCCAGCTGGCTGTGTATATCTGCTTCTGAAGTCAACAGTTGTTTTCTGTTGGCTAATCTCTCTGCTAAATCAGATTGTGTCCATTGCTTGTAGGCTACAAAACTGCAAGGGAGAGAAAAGGAAATTAGATGCAGAAAGTGAATTAACTTCCACGGTTGAACGGCCTTACCTACATTTCTGAAATATCCAACATTTTACTTCCTTGAAGTTGGACAATCCTCTTTTTTGGCAGCTGACCCAAGGCTACCCCAAGTGGTTTTGCTCTTGGAGAAGGAGGGAAAAACCCTGCCTTCTCAAAGGTAGTTTTCCAGAAGCCAACAGGACTTCCTTGGTTTTTTTTCCCTTGAAAATGATTTGTGTCTCATCCAAAAATTTCTTTAGCTCTCATCTTGGATGAGAAGCGAAACGTTTTCAAGGAAAAAAAAAATCAAGGAAGTCCAGTTGTCTTTTGGAAAGCACCTTTGAGACAATCATGACCTGGATGATTGAGAAGCTCCACAGACCTGCTTTCTCAAAATAAATCTTATATTACCAGTATTGCAGTAAAATGTCTGAGGTACAAAACTCCACAAGTAAAGCACAACCCTCCAGAAACGAATGTTGTTGTTAGTTGCGAAGTTGTGTCTGACCAATCGCGACCCCATGGACAACTTTCCTCCAGGCCTTCCTGTCCTTTACCATCCTCTGGAGTCCATTTAAGCTCATGCCTACTGCTTCATCCAGCCACCTCATTCTCTGTCGTCCCATTCTTCTTTTGCCCTCAATCTTTCCCAGCATTAGGCTCTTCTCCAGTGAGTCCTTCCTTCTCATTAGGTGGCCATAGTATTTGAGTTTCATGTTCAGGATCTGGCCTTCTAAAAAGCAGTCAGGGTTGATCTCCTCTAGGACTGACCGGTTTGATCGCCTTGCAGTCCAAGGGCCTCGCAGGAGACTTCTCCAGCACCATAGTTGAAAGGCCGCAATTCTTTGGCGCTCAGTCTTTCTTATGGTCCAACTTTCACAGCCATACATTGCAATTGGGAAAACCATAGCCTTGACTATACGCACTTTTGTTGGCAGGGTGATGTCTCTGCTTTTTAGTATTCTGTCTACCTTTGCCATAGCTTTCCTCCCCAGGAGCAAGCGTCTTTTAATTTCTTGGCTGTAGTCCCCATCTGCGGTGATCTTGGAGCCCAGGAAAATAAAATCTGTCACTACCTCCATTTCTTCCCCATCTATTTATCAGGAATTGAGAGGGCCGGGAGCCATGATCTTAGTTTTCTTAATGTTGAGTTTCAAGCCAACTTTTGCACTCTCATCCTTCATCCGCATCAGAAGACTGTTTAGTTCAGAGGTCTTCAAACTTGGCAACTTTAAGACTTGTGGACTTCAAGTCCCAGAATTCTCCAGAGTTGAAGTCCACAAGTCTTAAAGTTGCCAAGTTTGGGGACCCCTGGTTTAATTCCTCTTCACTTTCTGCCATTAGAGTGGTATCATCTGCATATCTGAGGTTGTTGGTATTTCTCCCGGCAATCTTAATTCCAACTTTCTGAAATACCCAACATTTACCCAACAGAAACAAATACTGTGCATCAAAAAAGGGGCTAATAACTTTTGTGGACATTCCTAAAGAAAAGTAGTGTTTGTGCAAAGGATAGTCTGATGGTGCCTCTGGCCAAACTTCAACCCGATTTCAGGGAGAACATTTGCAGTGTGGAGTGCAGAATGACACACATATTGCCATCTTCTTGAACATATATGGAAATTTGGAGAGATGGCAATACTCAGGGTTCTCAGCTCTTAGGTAACACATGAATTTTGCTCAGCTCTTCTTCCTCTGCAAGGGTTCTGTAATACATAATTTAAAAAATACAGGAGCAGTAGATTATGACCTCTTAGGAGGCATGATTGTGGTGGGTTCATCATAATGAATTACATTGACCCAATGCCAGCCTCCTGCTTCAGGAATTTGAAAAATCTTTGGCTTGGACCTAGATCGTTGAAGAAATCTTAGGAATCCAGGGACATACAGATAAGGAAAATCAGGTTTGTCTTTAAAAAGTTCAGTTTGCCCTCTGTTTACTTTACCTGATAGGGATAAGACTTAGGCAACCAATGGCACATGACAGAAGGAAGCAAAATCCACTGAACCAGCCCAGGGTGTGTTGGTAAATTTTATTATAGGCTGTTGATGTCACAACTCCAGTGATCACCAGTGACAGCTGCAGAAGGACAAACACTTTTCCTAGGGGAAAAAAAGAGAGCAGATGTAAGATTGAATGAAAAAGAATGTAAGGCATATTTCTACCAGAATCCAGATCACTTACAATTTATGTAGCTACTCTGTTTTTTTTTTAATTTAATGTAATTACAATGTAGTAACGGCTTGAGAGCACGTTTTAATTTCAACTTGTGAAAAGTTATTCTAAAGTGCACCTGCTGGATTGCTTCTGTTATAGAGAAGTAGATGGAATCCAGCATTTATTGCATAAACGCCTTATATAATCATTTCTGAACTTCTTGAACCAGTTTGAACATTTGTCATTCTGTAAACAGGCTGTTGCTGCCAGAATGTTGTGGTTGCTTACTATTAGTAGGACAAGCAATAGCAGATTAGTGCTAGAAACTAATTCTGTAGCCAATTATAATGTAGGCAATAATTATGTTGATTTCAGGAGCTAATATTTCATAACGGAAGAGCCTAGCAAGTGGAACTTCCTTTGAATTGGAACCTAGAACTATAACAGGTTTAAAATTCTGATGTCGGATTAACGGGGGTATATCACTATCTCAGACAGCATTCTGGTCTCCTTTATGGCAGTTGGGAAGTTATTACTTCCTGATTTTTGAAATGTGATATTAATAGACTATAAATAAAACTCTGGAGGACAATTTGGGCTGAGAGTCACTGATAGAGGATGGGGAGAGGTTTAGCAATGCTTGTCCAATCCTTGCTGTCCCCATTTCAATCCCCTGTTCCTCAAATCAGTGCTTTTCATTGATTCTCAGATCTAGGTTGTGAAGTCAAAAAGGTGAGATAACCCTTTCTTCTAGGTTGGTTCAGCCTGACTCAGTGAGTTTAAATAACTCACAATTAATCAAAGATACTGTGAGATGATTTGGGTTTCTGGATTCATAGAAAATACCACAGCTTTGAATGACCAAATAACTGTAGCCCAAACCCAAGTTGGTTATATATTTTCATGGGTTATTCTTCTGGAAAAAGAAATGCCCCATTGGATTGGCCCATAGGCCATTTCTCCAACATCTTGTTTCCATCATGTGTAGGCAAATGAGATGCCTCCAGAAAGTCTAGACTGGTGGCAGTGGGTCACTGTTGGACTCCCAACAGTCTGGCAGAATCCAGAATTGGTGCATGTACTAGAATTTTTGTGCTGGGCAGCTACAAACTATATTTTAACATTTCCCTTCAGTGGCCCAGAGGGTTCAATGACATTGTGTGAAATTTAAAATGGAAGCTTAAAGTTACAGCTGCTACTTTTCATAAGTCTCTGTCCAAAAAAGCCCATAGAAAGCCTTTTTCTAAGGGTGCTTTCAAATCAGCCCTCCTTGTAAATCAGACAACGTGGAATCACCCATGACATTTTTCTAAATTATGGAAGGAAAGATATGTGCCTCCGACACCTGAAAGTTTTTGTCAAAGCCTAAGGCATAGGTCTTCAAACTTGGCAACTTTAAGACTTGTGGACTTCAACTCCCAGAATTCTCCAGCCAGCATTGCTGGCTGGTGAATTCTGGGAGTTGAAGTCCACAAGTCTTAAAGTTGCCAAGTTTGAAGACCTCTGGCCTAAGGCATTGATACT
Source organism: Thermophis baileyi (assembly GCA_003457575.1). Classification (NCBI taxonomy): domain Eukaryota; kingdom Metazoa; phylum Chordata; class Lepidosauria; order Squamata; family Dipsadidae; genus Thermophis; species Thermophis baileyi. Next base: position 1,762,784 of record QLTV01000437.1, read on the forward strand.
CACAGAACAGTCTTACAGGTAAGGATAAGAATTTGGTTCTGACTCATCCAGCTCAGATTACTGCAAGTTTCTGTGACACCAACTCAACTGATAGGAAGAAAGTCAAGTCAGCTTATTCTGAAAGTCAATGTTTTCCAAAGAAATAAACACAGAACTGTTTCTTACCGTAGGTTGAAGCTTCAACGTGTTTGGATAACAAAGATCTGATGGTTGGCAAGGGAATGAGGGCAAAGAGCATCACGGCACGAGCTGTAACAGAGCAGAATGCAGAATGGTCAGGTCAAACGCCCAGCCTTTTTAAGGGAGATCAAAGTGTAGCTGTTTTATAAAGCACAAATGGGGAAGCTCAGCTTCATGTCTGGGCATGGCTAGCAACTAAGGCCGTTTTCCTCAACTTTGTCTTGTTTGTTGGACAAATGATGAGGAGAGTTGCATTCTTAAGACAGCGAGGAATCAATTGGTCAAGGTAAGCCTGAACATAGGGCTCTAAAAGCCAACCTCTCTCTAAAGCAGTGGTTCTCAACCTTCCTAATGCCGCGACCCCCTGCGACCCCCACCCCACCGCTGCGATCCCCTCCCCTCCCCCTCCCCGCGCACAATGAGATGACAAAGGGGGCGGGGCACCAGGGGTGAAATGCTCCCAGTTTGGGCGTGCCTGCGGGGCGCCGGACAGCTGGTAGCGACGGAAGCGGGATTTGGGTTCTTCTACCCTCTGCGCATGCGCAGAATGCTTTGCGCATGCGCAGAGG
>QLTV01000437.1:1771300-1791890 GCA_003457575.1 Thermophis baileyi
TGTCACAACTGCCAATGTCTGACACCCACCAACGTGCAATTTATTAAGCTTTTCGACCCCTAGTAGGCCAACCCTGGATAAATCCAAGAAAAGAAAAGTTTCAGAAGAAAACAGAATCTTTAATTCAACTATATATGCTAGTTTTGTGGCCGCTCAGGAAATAGTCAGGCACGGGAAGAGTTTTGTGGCTCCCGGTGTTTTCTTTTCTGTGGAAAACGGGTCCAAATGGCTCTCTGAGTGTTTAAGGTTGCCGACCCCTGGTCTAGGCAAAGAATAGACTCAGGTGGCTTTTTAGAGTTATAAAATAAAATCTAAATCAAGTTACAACTGACAGCATTTATTAGAGAATCAAGAACAGAAGTTCAGAAAGGATCAGAAACTTCTTAAAATAATTTGCCTAATTAAACATTCATGGGGGTGAAAGTGCTTTTTGCCTAGAACTGCAACTTGTCATTGGGCTACCAAAATGCCCTGGAACCAGATTGCTTCCACCTGCTTCAACCCAAGTCCTTCCTCCCCACCTGTGACGTGTCAGTCAGGCTACCAAGCATGGAAAAAAGTGCAGGGTAAGGAAGAAAGAGCAATCAATCATGAGCAGACTCAGTCCTTGGCCACTGTTGCAAAGGAATGGCAGTGTGGATAGCAAGGGATTGCGGCTATCGGCATGCAGAAGTAGCCCATGGGTAGGCAAAATGGAATCACCACTACAACAGGAAACGTAGAGCCACACGAAACCTCTTCTTGGCAGAAGCAGGAGAAAAGCTGTAATGCATACCATGGTGACTAAACCAGCAGCACACAACTAGCAAAACCTGTCTTTCTTTCCTAGTTTAAGTTGACTTTCTGTGCAGCTTTTTTTCGGTATTATAAAAAAAGCAGATCTGACACCCTTTTGAAAGACAGCTATGCCCATGTATTTAAGGAACCTACGTAAGGTCTAACCAGGGCTTTAGAAAGCAATAGTCAAGTATTCCACAGGGGGGTAACTTTGGGGAAACTTGCCCCAGTCAAAATGGCTCTGGAGGACAACTGCCAGAAAACCACAGCTATTGGACAAATCCCATCATAATTCCCTCATCAGCCCCATTGGCAAGGAATGTGCTAGATCCGTGATGGCGAACCTATGGCATGCTTGCCAGAGGTGGCACGCAGTGCCCTCTCTGTGGGCACGCGAGCCGTCGCCCCAGTTAGGTCTGCTGTGCATGCATGCGCGCCTCCCGCCAGCTAGCTGGTCTTTGGTCTCTGCTGCGTATGCACGGGGGCGTGTGGCGCATGTTTGGGGCCCGCGCATGCATGTGAGGGTGCATCTGGGAGACTGTGCACACATGTGCGGGGTGTGTGCATGCATGCACAGGGGTGGGGCACATGTGCAGGGCGCACGCGCATTGCATTTTGGGGGTTTGGGCGTGCACGCGCGCTTTGGGCACTCGGTCCAGAAAAGGTTAGCCACACTGTGCTAGATTGTGCTGTTGACCAAAATTGGATCAAGAGAAGGAAAACGCTACTTTTAAAGGGAACAGCTAAAGTTACTGTAACTTTAAGCTGCCTCATATGTGGGTTGGAGATGAAATGAGGGCAATGTCATGATGTGTCAGGGTAATTTTCTTATTTTTTATCATTATTACATGTATATCCCTCTTTTATTCTTTTTTTTAAACTTTATTTATTTATTTAATATATAAAATACAAAGAAAAATAGAAATAGTGTCAGAGCAATTTTCTTTCTTTCTGTCATTATTACATGTATATCCCTCTTACTGTATTCTTTTTTAAATCTATCATCTATCTATCTATCTATCTATCTATCTATCTATCTATCTATCTATCTATCTATCTATCTATCTATCTATCTATCTATCTATCTATCTATCTATCTATCTATCTAATATATAAAATACAAAGAAAAATAGAAATAGTGTCAAGGCAATTTTCTATTACGGTTTAGGCTTTAGGGGAACAGGAGGATGAGCCTACTGTATATCAATAAAACCCTCCTTTTTTACAACCCTGTAATCCCTTAATTCAGGGTATCAAATGGGGAGGAATAATTGCTGGATCCATAAAAAAAATATCTTCTGCGAAGAATTTCACTAAGAAAACACGAATTATGGTTAACAAGACACATTATCAGTGTATTATGTCGTTATTTGGTCTTCTATATATCTCGTTGTGCAATGTGTCTTTGTGAAGGGAAGAGATCCTTTGAATAGTTTCAAATTAATTTTTAAAAATACCATTGAAGATCTTTAAATGTTTCTACATGTCATACTTTTGATAGTTGATTGTCTTCCATTCCCAGCCAGGACCAAGAGCTTGTTCAGAAATCACACAGAAATCTAATAAATCCAAATGGAATTCCTGATCACTCCTATTTTGGTGTGAATAAGGGGATGAGGCACCTCTCAGTTTGCCCATCTACCACTTTGTGAGTTGGCCTGGTTGCCAGTTGGTTTTCAGGTGTAATTTAAGGTTCTGCTTGTCTTTTATGAAGCCTGTCATGGGTCAGGCATGGGGCTCTGCAGAGCCATCTTCCTCCAGGGCTATCTGGCCACTCAGTAAGATCTAGTAGGGAAGTCTTGCTCTGTATTACTTCGTTCAGGGATGACCGCATGCGGGGAATCATGCAGGCAAGTCACTGTCCCCCTAATAGGGAACCACATTCCCCCAAATAGCTGAATGCCCCCCACCCCCCACATCCTGATTTTTAGTAAACCTTTCAGACTATGGAATGGGATGATCTGCTCCATCAACCAAGAGAAGCTTGTTCTGCTTGATGCTGGGTGAATGGATTAGAATCTACATTGCTGTGCCTCATTAATTTTCACGAATGGAGGTTAGTTTTATTGTAAAGTTTATTGCTTTTAAATCTAATTTACAGTGGTTGGCATGCATGCTACTCAGAACTTTGTTTTGAGTGATTTATAAGGCCAGTTATTTATTTAAAATATTTATACAGCCACCCATCTTATCAGAGACTCTGGATTGCTCCCAATCAGTTAAAGAAACAAAGAAAAACGTATTACTAAGACTCAAAGGAATCTGCCCCCGTTATTTCCATTTTTTATTAAAAGAAGGCAAGGACAATGACAGAGGTTGAACAATCACTGTTCTGTGGGGTGAGTAAATCATTTTGTGTCCTCTTGACTGAATGTCCAGAATAAAGTTACAGCTAGAGAGCAAAATGATTGTTTCCAGAAGAGATACTGTAGATGACCAAGTCCAGGTTAGAACATGGACTCAGACAGAAACTGTTTAGACAGGATCTTTCATTAGCACGTATGCTGACTCACATGAGAATATTTCTAAAACAAATCCAAATAAATCCAAAACAGAAACACTGACTGTTCTTAAAGGCTACACAAGACGACAGTAATAGAGTATTATCAAGCCATTTGAAATTACTCTTTTCACCAAATCTCTGTGAATGGGAGCAAAGGATTATCCTCCAGGATAGTTATTCTATTTTTTTCTACTTCTGCTTTTGTAATTTCATTTCCTAATAACTTTTGGAATAGATGCTGCCCTTACAGGTGCATTATGTTTACATGCCTCATTTATTCAAAAAGCATTTAGAAACAGCAGATTAAAGCTTTGGACTTAGGCATTCGGAACCCAATAATATTTTAGAAGCCATGCTTACATCACAGGCTCATTTCCTTATTCCATGCTTCCAGGTCAAAATAAAGAGTAAAGTTCATTGAATGTAATTGCTAATTAACAGTGCTTAAATTGCACTTGAGTTGGTCAAGCACCCTCCAAAAAAAGTATGGCTTGCAAGGGCCTTATAAATTAAGCTTGCAGATCAGATCTGGCAGACTGAGGCCAGGTATCTTTTGGGACTGTTTAGATTTTGAGCAAGTGGCACTATTACCTTGCAACAATAAATTCCAACTTAACAGAGAGTGTTGGTGCATAATTTTTGACTTTTATCCAAACAACAGAGAGTGGAAGAACTTGAGAGAACTGTTTTTGTTTCTTGTTAACTCTTCATGCTTAACTCTTCATGAAGAAGTTTCTTTTTCTTCCAACTGAAACTGGCACAAAACTGAAAATTCTTGGTGAAAGTATACCAGGTCCGAAGACATGGATGAAATGGCTCTGAGGGCTGATTTCATGTGGCTCATGAACTATTAATTGACCATGTCAAACAATTCCACCAAGAATTCATCGCAATTACTTTATTTTCTGCATGTTAAGAAACTGGTTTAATTTTTTACTTGTATGTTTACATTGTGGGTTGAAAGTTATTATTAAATAGGCCTAGAGTAGAACAATGAATTAGTTACCATCTACCAGAAACTATGCATTTTCAACAGAGTGGCTACTTTTGCAATAACAAGGAAATACATGTTGTAGCGATCGGCATTTTTTTTTTAAATTTAAGCTTTTTAAGAGTTTGAGGGAACAACTTCAAATTTAAAACAAGCAAAAATATTCTAGACCGAATAACAAATAATGCATACATATTTTAATCCATTTCATCAATATACTATTGCAAAATATTATCTCTTTTTATATGAAAACAAAGCCAAGTTCAATAAAGCCTTTTGTTGTTTTATATAAATTGCATTTCTATATATAGTAGCATGAATTAGGGCCTATTTATAAATTTATATAGTCTAGGCAATGGTAGCAGACTAAGGCAGGAGTGTCAAACTCAAGGCCCGGGGGCTGGATCTAGCCTGCGGGGTGCTTAGATCTGGCCTGCGGTGCCGCCCTGGAAACAGTGTAGGACTGGCCTGCGGTGCCTCTGCCAGCGAAAACGTTTTTGCTGGCAGAGGGTTGCAGGAGGCCATCGCAGCTGGAAACGGAGCTCGGAAGCCACCACAGGCGCTCCCGACACGAGTGAGTTGGCCACGCCCACCCTGACCACGTCCACTCCCCCCCCCGAGGTCAAACACAACCCTAATGCAGCCCCCAATGAAATCGAGTTTGACACCCCTGCTGTAGCATGTTGCAAAATTTCATGCATGCATACTTTTTTGTACAAAAATAAGAACCATTCACACCCCTGGACTAAGGCAATAATGAAGTTATGAGCCAGCTGTTACAATGTGAAAAGATTGTGATACGTTTTCCTAAAAAATGGCATAGAAGATTCCCTAACTTTTGAAAAAGGGCATGCCCACTCACAGCAGTTCAGAATAATATGTCATCAGAACTAAAATCTAAAGGAAACAGCATAGTAAGGCTCTTTTTTCCCCCTCTTACCAAGTCTCCCTCCCTCCCTCCAATGCCAGATACTGAACTCACTGTGACTGTTGCAAAGGGAAAAAGAAACCGAGACAACTGAAAGACACTTGTGAAGTCATTTTTATTTATATATGTAGAAAATGGGGGTTTCCTGAACAACTCTTTTGTCCTTCATGCTAAGTTGACAACAAACTAAAAAAAAAGGGGGGGCACAAATTACTCAGTTCCAAGCAAATAATTGTCTTTGGTTTTATTTTTTTCCACTATAAAACCACACTTTTGCAAAAGAGTTGTAATGAAGTAGAGGTGGTTATGTTTATTCTCCTCATTCGTTTTTGATCTTAACAGAGCATATTGCATGTCTAGGACAAATAATTCTTCATAAACCTGAGAATGTTCACCTCATTTTAAAGAATATATACTTCAGGAGATAAAACACATACACACACATACAGGTCAGCTCGATTGTATAGGCAGTTTGTGCTCAAGGCTCAAAATAAAATACTGAAGATATTAATGGGCCGTTGCTGGCCAGTGTTTTGATTTGGACAGCCTCCTACTCTTTCGTTTTCTTTGTTACTGTGCCCACCTCTTTTCTCCACATACCTATTTCAACTCATATATATGCCCTGAATTATTCTTTCCTATGCTTCATTATAGACTCTGAACTTGCTTAGCAAATAAGACAGATAAATTAAGTACATTTAAATCCCAAGTGCACCTATGGAAATCAATGCAAATGCCAGAATCTGGCCAGGCCCAAATGTTTAGAAATTTTTAAACAGAATCAAATGGGAATTATTTATGTAAAACATATTCCAACTGTAGAATTGGTATTTGGGGTTACAAAATCTGCAGATACTAGATCTGTTACATCTGCCCATGGACTTATAGTAAATTGAGTAAGATGCTAACTTGATTTGTAAGCCAGCAATGGAAGATATTCATGCAAATAAAAATCTCTCCTGTTGTAGCTATGGCAGATGAAAGCAATTATTACATACATGCAAGTCCAAATGTTATTGCTGGCCATAGAAGATCAAAACACATGGCTGGGAGATTTGGATTAGAAATTCTGAAGGTTGTGGTACATATAAGCAGGATCACTTGATCTCTCAACCTTTCTACATTTTTTTTTTGTGCCCAACAAAGACAAGATTCTCTCCAAGGCTGTGTGATCACCCTAATTTATATGTACCTTTAATCGTTGGGAAAAAATGTAAATATGTTCCTTGTCTTCTAAATTCAAATACCAGAAATATACAAAAATTCTGCTCACAATATGAAACATTTGGAAAGTGAAATGTATACATGACTGCTTGTTGGTTTTTCCTTTTAAAAATAGGCAATGGTAATTTTAATTTTTAAGATTCATATAACATTCTTTCCATTGCCTAAAATATTATCTACTCTAGTTTAGAAATTATGGATTTCCAATACTCCACTGCATTCCCTGAACAAAGAATATTCTGGCAGCTCTTAATACTCTGGCAAGAATAAATACCATTTTTCTTTTCTAAATATCAGATTATAAAACTGTTCAATACGTTTTGAAATAGTAACTCATGCAAATACCATATTGGGTCAGCTTTGTTATTACAAATACTGCAGCGGCTTAGTGCCATATTAGATCCCTTTTCATAAAAAGAAAAAAGAAAAAAAAAGAAAAAAGAAATGTTTATACCCCTAGAGCTGACAAACAGCTTTGGAGAAAATAATCTGTACAACCAAATCTCTATGATCCTGTTTTTCCAATTTACACATGCAGAAATTGCGCTCACACATCGCTGATTCCTTTGTTGTGAGTTTGCAATCTACACTTCAACTAAAAATGCTCCATTATTTTTTAGTTTTGAAAACACAATTGGAACAGCAAAAATAATCCTTTGGCCCCAATCTTCGTCTCTGATTCCTCTCTCCGCTACCTTCTACAACTTTCATTTTCTGGAAATGCAAAACATTCCTCCTCATGCTTTAATAATACTAAGATAAGACATTTATATAGTATAAATATAGTTAAAGATATAACTATTTTTCTTTCATATTCTTCTATTTATCAATCTGCTCAATATCAATTATTGCTTTAGTAAAAAATACTCAAAACATTTTCAAACCTCTGCTTACCTTCCTAAATCAGTGTGATTGTTCCTTATTGATTTTATTATATATTCCCTCTTTCGGTATCTAATACTTGTAGCCTATTAAGCACAAATGATAATACAAATACACATTGAGGCCAACCTCATAACTGCAAGCATACAAGCCACTAGAATTAAGATATTCTGGTTTGGCATTTCTTTCTATATCTTCTAATCTATCTATAGAATGTGCAGCAATATTAAAGGAATTGTATGAAGCATACTGATTATGAAAAAAAACAACAACCCAAGGATGGCAAGTTTGCAACAACACCCAAGAACACATACAAGAAAAACATAAACCGTCTGCCATCTCTCCATACTTTCCAAAGTATTAGTAAAAACAATACATTGCATTTATGGCTAAATATATGGATTGTACATTCACATTTGCAAATTAACAGCCTCTTTAAAAAGAAACAGTTACGTAGACTCCAAGAACCTCTCCAGATTCTTTCAAAATAGCAAAAAATCAAACGTCCCCCCCCCGCTATGTTATACCTAGGATATAACAGAATAATAGGCCCCTTAGAAATGCCACTTATGTGTTGTAAAACCCAAGCTCGAAGAAAGTTGAAATTGTTCATATCCAGAAGTGCCATCTTGTGGTCAAAAGGTATATAATCCAGATTCTTCCTATTCCAAGCATTAAGTGAAGCAGACATTGTGAAGGACACCATGTTTCATTCTACTCACTCGAAAATATATTCACTTGGATGATCCCTGCTGCAGTTTCTTACAACTAGTGATGACGACAACTCCACAACTATTGTCTGCTTCTTCAGTTGCTTCAGAGAGGACAGCAGATGCATCTCTTATTACAATTCTTTGTTGTGTTTGTGCATGTATGCATGTAATATATATGAACTGATCCTGCTCTCTAATATGTATTGCAGAGACTTGTATGTTTGTAATAAATACCAGATTAAAATGCTGTAGCTTTTTTAAAAAAAATTAAAACTCCTCCCCCCCCTCTTATTTGGTTTCCTGGTCTCTGCAATAAAAAAAAAAGTTCTGAGATTTTGCCAAAAAGTCTATTCATTTTCTTCCCGGTTAGCATATATGCCAGCTTCCCACCGCAATGCTAGCGCACTCTTCCGACGATTAACTCTGGTAGCCTCAAGGACCTGGGGAGGGAGAGGAGGAAAAGAAAGAAAACGTCATTTATTTTGTTGCCCTCGTCCATTATAGACAAACTACAAAGACAGCCAATGAAAAGTTATATGCAATTCAAATGTTTCCAATGGCATACCTCACCACCTTTTGCATTTTTTCACTCAGAGAAAAAAAATACATATCAGCATAGCTGCAGCCAAAACCAAATTAAATGCTTAACTGAAACAGTGATTGCAAAACATCCAGCTGCGATGCTTAAGTTTAAGCACATCAATGAAAACACCACCACATGCAGAGAAAACATAAAAATAGCTGGTGAAGCATAATCTGAGCGCAAAAGATATGTGGCAGTACAGTTGCTATGGCCTGTTCAATAGAAAACTACACCCAAAAATCTAACCAATGCTAAGGACTTTTTCCTTTATTTTCTTCTCTCTGAGCCACTCATCCCAAGCCTCATCCCAAGTGCTTATGTAAATCATTTTGCAAAAAATGGCGATAATCACATTCAATAGCTGCGGAGAAAAACTGAGTTAACTATGATACCTGTGCACACTTTAGATGAGAGATGGAAACTTCCTAGTGCTGTTAATCTCCACCTTTCTGCTGTATATCTCAAGCAGAGTTGCATTACAGAAGTGACTTGGGTACTTAGTGTATACTTTTGGCACATGTACGGTATCTTATAACACAGAATTTCCATTTCCGTATGACTGACATGGATAGGATCGAGAGGGCCACTTCAGGAAGACTGCTACTTAAGTTGCAAGAGAGTTTAAAACAGAATTATTGGAAAAAATTGCCAAAGAACTTATTCAATTAATCAAAGGAACAAGTTAGAGCCTCTGAAATGTTTGTCTGGGTTTAGGATACAGTTGAAAAGTTATGACAGGTTGGTGGTACAAAATGACTTGCATCTCAGAAGGACTGATAAAATATGTTTCACAAAAAGGAAGGCAAGCTTGTTCAAATTTAAACTAAATCCTATGTAGAAATCACAGACAAAAATCATTTTAGACAGGTTAAATATATTCACAGCTACATGAAAATCCAAGGGAATAAATTAGTCGCATTGTAAGTGTACTTGGGGTGGGTGGGTGTAAAATAAGTAGAAAAATAACAACATTGCTACTGATGCTTCACACTGAAGTCCCAATTAAGAAGGAGAAGAAGTATTGCACAAATGCATCATAGAAGTGGGTGAATGAAGCAGAATATTTTGATCATGGATTCCTGGTGAGGAAATTCACTTCCAGGTATATGCTCCCAGTGCTGTCAGTTCAAAAGGCACGGTAACTGTGAGGTCCCTGGGGCTCTCTGAGCTTGGTGGTTTTCTTGCAGAAGGCACTGATGATGTTACCAAGTTTAGTATGAAACATCTACAAGAAAACCACCAAGCTCAGAGAGCCCCAGGGACCCTACAGTTCAACCTTGAACTACAAATATCCTTTTTTATCAGCACTGTGACTCCACTGCATTTTTCCTATTTTTTTTTTTCTAAAAAAATGAAGCAGGGGGAAAAGAGTGGCAAAACTCTTAAAATTTAGGCAAGATGATTCTGCAGTAACATTCTTTTTCTGGGAAGGCATCTAGAATTCTGGAATGATAAAGAGAGTGAGCTGGTTAAATGAATTCATAGAGAAGTTTCGGCCAGTTCCTCAACCCTGTTTCTTATACAATGTGTTGTACACTGACCGACTTTTTAATATTGCTGGTAAGACAGCAAATCTTGGAACAAGCTAAAGGAATATCAGCATTGCTAAGCACTTTTACGTAGACACATATTTGATTGGTCTACACTTCTTCTTTTACCCCTCTTGAAATTTATTGGGCTGTTTCTTACTCTTTTATCATTGATACTCTCTTTACACAGAATCAAACAGGGAAACAGTGGGATGAGGATGTCAGCTTATGAGCTCCCAAGTAAAAATATACATAAAGGAAAGAGTACAGTCACTATTTCCTAGCCCAGTGATGGCTAACCTTTTTTTCCTCGGGTGCCAAAAAAGCGCACATGCGTGCGACAGCGTGTGCGTCGCCCCATAATGCAATGCTGCCCTGCAGGGCCCCCCATGCATGCGTGGGCGACCCCCGTGCTCCCCCAGCCCCTCATGCATGCACGGGCGACCCCCCTTGCTAGCAGGCCTCCATGAAGCCTCCTGGGACCAAAAACGGGCAGGGGGGGCACTGCACCCCCTCACGCCCCATTTTTTGTCCCAGGAGGCTTCAGGGAGGCCTGCTAGCACCAAAATGGGGGGGGGCGCGATCCCCGATCTCCCCAATTTCTTTCCCCAGCGCACGCTAATTTCCTCCTGGATTCCTCCCTCCCATGCCTTCTCAGATCTCCCCAATTTCTTCCCCAGCTTGTGCTAATTTCCTTCTGGATTCTTCCCTCCCCCGTGCCTTCTCCGATCTCCCCAATTTCTTTCCCCAGCGCAGTGTGTGGAAATGCCCCGCCCCCGTGCATGCGCGCCAGAGACCTGAAGACCAGCTGGCCGGCAGGAGGTGTGCGCAGTGGAGCTGGGCTGGGGCGATGGCTGGCGTGCCTGCAGAGAGGGCTCTGCGTGCCACCTGTGGCACACGTGCTATAGGTTCGCCATCACGGTCCTAGCCCAACCCAGGAAACCTGGGTTGTTGCGTTGAGAAAAAAAAGACTACACTAAGTATACTATTTTATGTTCTCAGGGGAATGTTGACCTGTAAACCTAATTTATTATCCTGAGATAAAGTGGGTTGCTCTTTGGGGGGGGGTGTGGTGGATTTCCAATCCCCCTTCCCCTTAAATGTCTTTTACAGTACTTATATAGCAAAGGTTAACAAGAGATTTCAGGCTCTAATTCTGTGTCCCATTTGCAGGCAGTAAACCCAACTCCAACCTATGGGATTTATTTTGGAGTAGATATGTACAGTATAAACTACATTATGCAGGTGTTCAGTTAATATGGCACAAGTGCTGTTTCCTATGCTATACCATCCAGCTTATCATGTCTCCAACCAGCAGCTTTTGCTAGACCTTGAAGCAGAACAGCACATAGAACTGTGATCAAGAACATTGCTGGCCAAACTCTTTGTTGCAATCAACTCTCACAGAAAATCAGTATCCATCTCCATGATCTTCTTAGAGCGGTTTTCAACCTGTGGGACACGACCCCTTTGGGGGTCGAATGACCCTTTCACAGGAGTCGCCTAAGCGCGCGCTAGCCCACCATCTTGGTGCCACCGTGCAGGGGTGAAATGCTCCCGGTTCGGGCATGCCTGCGGGTCGCCGGACAGCTGGTAGCGACGGAAGCGGGAGACTTCGCCCACCCGCCCAGACACCACCATTTGGGTTCTTTTACCCTCTGCGCATGCGCAAGGGTAAAAGAACCCAAATGGCGGCGTCCGGGCGGGCGAAGTCTCCTGCTTCCGTCGCTACCAGCTGTCCGGCGACCTGCAGGCACGCCCGAACCGGGAGCATTTCACCCCTGGTGCCACGCCCCCTTTGTCACCTCATCGCGCGTGGGGAGGGCATTAGGAAGGTTGAGGCATTAGGAAGGTCGCGGCATTAGGAAGGTTGAGAACCACTGTCTTAGAGATTCCATCCAGTATCACAGAGACAATGAGTCAACATGTATGTTGATAATGATCCTACCTGCTGTTTGAGACCTCTATATTTACTCCTATCTGCATACTCAAAATAATGTCCTCTTCCACAAAGTGCAATGCTTGCTGGCTCCCTTGGTGGTGGTGTTTTTTTTTAAAAATCATTAAAGGTTGTCTGCAACTTTTTTTTAACTTGGGCTTCCTTCTAAGCCACAAAGTCACATGCAAGCATTTATTTGGCAACCCCCCCCCCACAGGATCCTGGGACGCTGAGGACATCTAACATGAAAACGTAAGATTTTTGTTGAAATCAGCTGCCAGGGAAGGAAGATTAAGGAGAAAAAAAATGCTATAGTGGACCTAATTAAGATAATGAATCAATAATGTGATATTTCAGTTGTAGAATTGGGATTGAAATCCCTGAATCCCCATTAGCCACACTGGTTGGAGATTCAGGAAATTGCTGTTCCAACACACCCAGAATGATAAATTAGGGAGGTGCCATTAGTTAGCATGATACCTACGGCAGGGCTTGAAGCCAGGTTTCAGCACTGTTGCCGAGAAGCATAACTCTTTAATAACATCATTGGGGATTATGGGCTGGTCATAGGGAAGACATCCATGTTACAAAATCAAACTGTAATTCAAGTCTGGAAAGTGTTTCTATATACAGGTAGTCCTCGACTTATAACAGTTTGTTTAGTGAGTTATAACGGCACTGAAAAAAGTGACTTATGGCCATTTTCACACTTACAACCGTTACAGCATCCCTGTGGTCATGTGATCAAAGATCAGATGTTTGGCAACTGACTCATGTTTATGACGGTTGCAGTGTCCTGGGGTCATGTGATCCCTTTTTGTGATCTTCTGACAAGCAAAGTCAATGGGGAAGCCAAATTCGCTTAACAACCATGTTATTAACTTAAGAACTTCAGTGACTCACTTAACAACCATGGCAAGAAAAGTTGTAAAATGGGGCAAAACTCACTTAACGAATGTCTCACTTAGCAACAGAAATTTTAGGCTCAATTGTGGTCGTAAGTTGAGGACTACCTGTAGAATCCTCTCTTTTTGTGCTCCCCTAAGAAGGAACCCTAAAATGGCAGATAGATAGATGTATTTGTAAAAAGTCTGATTTTGATTCTTTTCAAATTCCATTCTATTGTTGGAATATAATTCAAGAGATTTAATCTTACTTATTTAATTGGCGTATAGATCAACGCAACTATGAATTTAGGAAGTTTGTAAAGTATAGATAATAAAGTTAAAACAACACCAAACAAAGACAAAGCAACCAGATAACAATACAATGGCTGTAAGACGTCAGAGAAACCACAAAAACCTGTTAGATTTTAGAGGAATGCTATTCCTGGACAGCAATGGAAAAGGCCCGTCTCTGAATACCCATCAGATGGCACCGTTTATGGGTTGGACCTGAAGCAGGGGTGAAATCCAGCAGGTTCTGACAGGTTCTGGAGAACCAGTAGCGGAAATGTTGAGTAGTTCGGAGAACCGGCAAATACCACCTCTGGCTGGCCCCAGAGTGGGGTGGGAATGGAGATTTTGCAATATCCTTCCCCTGCCACGCCCACCAAGCCACGCCCACAGAACCGGTAGGGAAAATTTTTGAATTTCACCCCTGACCTGAAGCATATCAGCCCTGCCCAAACTTACCAGGTGGGCAGAAACAACTGGAGAAAGATAATCTGGTGGCTATCCAAGGTGTAAGCCTATGGATTTAGCGGCAATTCCCAAAAGCAGCGTGAGGTGTCATCCAACGGATAGTCTAGGTGTGAGGAAATCATGGGGGGGGGGAATGATGGCTTCTAATTTCAAATATTCCTCCAACAAATAGCAGTGGGAAGCAAACTATAGCAGCATGCAAAAACTGAGAAACTCTCAAAAGTCTCATGCAAAAGAAGAAGAGAAATAAATAAATAAATAAATAGGTAGATAAATAAATAAGCAGAGTGCTTAAAAGGGCAAACATTTGAAAAGTACCTCAGAAGTAACCTTGTTAGACAGTAATTTATAGTTGTACTAGCAGAAAGAGAAAAGACTCTGATTAGTGCGCAAAGAACAGAGAAAGAGAATGATGCTTATAATGAACTGAAAATGGGTACCTATCTCTGAATTTCTCATTAAGGCAGTTTTACCTGTTAAAAAACTTGCTAAGCAAAATAGGCAATTTAAGAACAACAGCATAAGCTGCGTGTTATTTGCAACTTTGTCCACTTATCTATATAATTCTTCTATTACAAATTAAGGATTTCCCAAATCTTACGACCTAAAGACTTTACTGGTTCTCTTAGACAGCAAAAATCTTCCCCTTTAACAAATGGAGATATTTGAAATGGACAGTACTTTGCCAATAAAAAAAGAACTGGTTACTTACCTTTAATTAAAGACCACTGAAGTGATCTTCTGTGAATTTATACATATATCTTTTGTGCCTGCACAAAGCCCCCATTTAGAATCTTCTATAGCTTAGACAAATGTTGGCTCTCTCCATGAATCACATATGATTAGCACATATGATCATTGCTCGAGTTCCTCTCCAAGGGAGATGAGCCATTAAGAAATATGAAATACAAATACATACAAATAAATAAATCCTTCTCTCATCTCCTTTTCTTTAGAATACAGGCAGTCCTTTGGCTACAATCACTCATTTAGGTGCTGTTTAAATTTGTGACGGCGCCGAATGAGGGGGACTTATGACAGGTTCTGGCCTCACAACATCCACACGATCACTTGGTCATGATCTTGGCATCCAGCTCATGATTATGACATTGCAGCTAGCAACTAGGTCAAGCAACTGCAATTTCTGACTTTCCCTGCTGGCTTCCCACAAGCAAAGTCAAAGGGAAAGACGGCAGGAAGTTGGAAGTCACAGTCATGGTTATCGCTTAATGACCCGTGTGGTCCTCGCTTAAGGACAGCAATTGGGACTGCCAGAATTGGCTTCACTAAGCAATACATCATGCTTTATGACCATCACTTAGAGATGGCGATTCTGGTCCCAAATGCTGTCATAACCCGAGGGCTACTTGTGTAGCAAAGTTTTGAGAAGTAGCTTGATGTCATGAGAAACCAAATATCAAGTTGTGTGAATTCACAAATGGCCACCAGAAAAATTAAGAGTGTAACTAATTTCCTCTTTGCCCTGGTCGCTGTGATTTATACATACTGACGAGTTCCTTGCTTATTATGTACAGAAGAGATTGGTGCTTGTGGATCGACAGGAGAGAGGATCGTTCTTCCTTGAGTCATAATCTCAAAATGGAGGAGTAGATCCATAATCTCAGATGTCATTCAGGAAAGAACGATGGGAAAGCAAGCTCTTGGTGGTGACCTATCATGGATTTTGCTTCTAAGGTCTGCTTCAAATCTTCAGCGGAGTCAAAAGGCACTTAATGGTTTAGCTCAGAGAGGCTATAGAGTTATCAATGTATAATTGTCTAATAGAGGAAAAGAACCCATGATGGCAGGGTGTTTTTTTTTTTTTAGAAGGCTTTAGCTACTTATTAGATCATTGCCCTTGTACCAATGATAACAGGGTACTCTAAGGATTATATCAGTAGGAGATGAGGATTCTGAATAGAGTTAGACAATAAAATTTCTGGGTCCAGAGGGTTTTTAAACATGGTAAGAACCTTAGAAAAACAAAGGGACATAAACAGAGGAGCTGTAGAACTGGCTTCCTCAGGACTCCCTTCATCCTCATTTGCAAATGAGTGATTACAAAAAGCCTGGCAGTAGGAGCATGACAGTGTGAGGCTCTCTCTCTCTCTCTCTCTCACTCACGCCCTGGTTACCTCCCAAATGGGTTACTGTAACACACTCCACATGGGCCTGTCCTTCAAGAGTACTTAGAAGCTACAGCTGGTGCAAAATGTAGCGATGCGAGCTGTGCATGTTACATCTCTGCTCTGCATGCTGCACTGCCTATCAGGGTGCTTCAAAGTGCAATTCAAGATGTTGGTAATTGACCTACGAAGTCCTACACGGCATGGGCCTGGGATATTTGGGGACCACCTCTCTTCAAATACATCTACCCATATAATCGGATTCAGAAAGCAAGGCATCCTTCTGGCTATTAAGGAATGTCATCTGACAAGACCCAGGAACAAGGCCTTTTGTGACGGGACGCCCTCCCTTTGGAACTTTATTCCCCTGGGACTTAAGATTAACATTGGCCCTCCCATCTTTAGGTAAGGCTAAATTGATTGTGTTAGCATTAGGCATTTTCCCCCTCAAAAAGCTTTATGGAAAAACTCATTTCCTGATATATTTCCCATTACTGCTAGCTTGGTAAGTCTATAATTTCTGATGGTACCAAATATTTTCCAGCCTTCCTTGATCTCAGTTAAAGAAATGCTCACAAGAGAGACAGAGATAAGTTTTCACAATGCAGCTCAATACATCTACATCTATCCTAGAGGTGGGTTCCTACCGGTTCGGACCGGCTCTATAGAACCGTTAGTAACGTTCCTGCCACGCCCCTGAGCCAGTTCTCTCGGTGGTGCCGTAGGCGCTGCCATCTTGTTTTATGTACTGTTTTAAAGTACTGTGCATACGCATGCGCGCCGCGCCCACGTGCCCGTGCAGCACATCCCTGAGCGAACCGGCAGTACCTGAATCCGGAACCCACCCCTGATCTATCCAGTATCCACCCCCAATCCATGGGAAACAAAACTCATTTTGGAGTCGATGTTTCTACAAGTGTGGACTTCCACCTCTTACTCTTCACTGCCTTTCCCCATCAATGTCTCCCTCGCCATTTGTAGAGAGTTGCTACAGAAAGGATGTTCTGTTTGCTCCTGGTATTCTGCTCCTAGCAATCTGGGCAGTCTCGTATGCAAACCCCACGCATGCGCCCTTTAAAAGGAATTGATTTTTTCCTTTTCCTTCAATTTTCCTACGCTCTTTTTGCTTATTGCCTTTGTGCACCGAATTCTCAGAAGGCAGTTTATAAAAGTTTAAGGATTGTTTCCTCCTTAAGTGTTATATGTGGAAGAAATGGCAAGGGAGAAACGGAATATGCTTACACTGTTCTCATCCATCCTCTCCCGCCTTTTGGTTTTGTGACTTTCATAGTCTTCCATAAGCGTCTGCATCAGGTTCTTGGCTCTTTGGGATCCTCCAGATTCATCTGATGCGGAGCTGGGATGCGAGGGGGGACCTTCACCAGTTGGAGATGGAGGTGGTTTGATCTTCTCTATTTTACCTGCAAAGACCCAATCAAAATTTCCTTCTCTAGGCAACAGATTTGAAAAGAGAGTCTGAAAACATATGCCTAACTTCCCAAACAAAGGAGCATTTAAGCAGGGTAGGCTGCAGAGGTTATTACGGATGAGAAAGCTTGATGCATCTTAAAAAGGATCAAGTTAAAAAAAAAATTGCCTACAGATTTTCAAACTGGGTCCAGTAATTATAGCAACTAAAAAAGGATGTACATGTGTGTATGTATGTATTGTATGAGTATACACACATGTGTTCTTTCCAGGGAATTACTGGGCATCAGCAGGGACGCTTTTAGACCTGACTACAGATAGTCCTTGACTTATAATCAGTGTTTAGCGATCAACAGCACTGAAAAAAATGGGACTTACAACCAATTCTTACACTTACAACTATTGCATGATCAAAATTCTGGCACTTGGTGATCAGGCCCGTATTTATGACAGTTGCAGCATCCTGGGGTCATGTGATCGCCATTTGCAACCTTCCCACCTGGCTTCCGATACACAAAATCAATGGAAAAAGCCGGATTCACTTAACGACCATGTGATTCACTTTACAACTGCAGTGATTTGCTTAACAACCATGGCAGAAAGGGCATAAACTCATATAACAACAGTCTTGCTTAACAATGGAAATTCTGGTCCCAATTGTGGCCATAAGTTGAGGACTACCTGTATAGTATAGATTCAGGGCTGCATTTCTGTTCTCCTTTAAGATGCTTCACTGCTTCCTGATTTTAGTAGACTAAAACCAAAAGAGCAGAAGGCGCATGAGAAGAAATCACTCTATAGTTTGTTACCCTCTCATACATACTGATTTTTAAAAAATGCTATTGATAAGGTTGTCCATATTAACCATATCCTCTGAGAAACACCGGTGAAGGTAAGTCTTCTCAAATTACAATTTGATGCATGTTATACAGAGTCAAACCTGGGCAGCATTTGGATGAAAGACTATCAGCAAATTCCAGGGCTATAGGCTAGACTGGTAAAAAATAAATCCCAGTAAAAGGCAAAGGCAGGCCACTTGCACACTGTTGCCAAGAAAACTACATGTACTGTATATGTCCATACAATCAGCAGTTGTTTGACATCAAATAAGTCTTTACCTTTAATTCTATAGAAACAGTGCCAGTTTAAGGCATTAAGTAAAAGTAAATTCAAAAGCTCATCAGCCAAACAATTAACTATATAAAGAAAAAATGAACAACTTTTCCCGACTAAATCCTTAACTTCAACAATAAGTTCATTTAAATGCACTTTCTCACTATCTTATCTAATGTGCTTTTGAAGTGATGGTACATAAAGGCTTCCCTCAAATGAAGAGAGTTTCATGCAGAACAAAGTAATCTGTCAAAGAGTTTGATCCGACAGTCACAATCAGCATTTTGATTTATGCCCCCAAATAGATTAGTAGCCAATGAAGCTGTTTTAATCAGGGAGTCACATTTTTCCATATAAATGGTTCAGGAAATAATAGTAATAGCACTTAGACTTATATACTGCTTCTGTGCTCCATAACGCTTTACAGCAATCTCTGGGTTGTTTACAATGTCAGCATATTGCCCCCAACAATCTGGGTCCTCATCTTATCCACCTTGGAAGGCTGGAAAGCTGAATCAACCTTGAGCTGGTCAGGATCGAACTCCAGACTGTGGGCAGAGTTAGCCTGCAATACTGCATTACAACTACTGCACCACCACCGCTGTCACCTGAATTAATATTTGGATCAAGGAATCTGAATGCCTTTGCTAGGCATAGAGTGCTCCAGTAGGCCAAAACTAAATACCTGTATCTACATATTAAAGGTAAACTGGAATCTGATCTTCAGTGCATCTGATTTCTTCATATGGTACCAGCACTATTAAACTTGAAATTACATTATTTCAAGGCTCAAATATATTTCTTTGTTTGATTAAACTGTCAAACATAAAAAAATCACCCCAACATATATTTAAAATAATAATGATTCTGGTTAATGCTTAATTCTGAAATACAGGAGGAAAGCAATGTTCTCCTTTCCTACTTTTCTAAATGATGATCTCTTTAATTATCATCAACAGGAAAACACATAACTATATTTATATATTCCCATAAAAACAGCTATGGACATAAGCCTCAAGTTATCCCCCAGCCATCTGCTGTTACTATCCTCAAGAAAGAGTTATTGTCTTAATAAAAAGAAACATATTGGTTGCACTGCCATAGCAGTTTTGATAAAATGTACTAAGGAGAGCGTCAAGGTTGCCCCTTGCATTCCTTCTATGTTTCTATCTTACCAACATGCTCCCACTCCTCCAACAACTTGTTTTTCTCACAATTCTCTTCCCTTTTGACTTCTTGGAGGACAAAATCTGTATGTGAAAGGGCAGAATTTAGCCTTACACTCTTCTGGAAACAATTACTGAAAAGACCTAATGGCAGCCAGAAGAGCTAGGAAATCTAGATCCAGATTTTGCAATCAACTTGTAGCCACAAAGTAAGCCAATTTCATAGATTACTGAGGCTTGTTCTGTAGCTCATTTTGCCAGATCCTTACATCTTGCACAGTGTAGTGGTTTTACTTTCAAGGAATTGTCAGTTAGGTTAAAACAACACAAACCAGAAAATTCCTCACAGCCATGGGCTATTCTGAATAGTATCACTTCTTTTGACAGTGATTTCTAACAATATATCACATACTAATGCCTTTCTACTAATATTTGCAGGTTATAACCTTTCTTAGCCCATTTTCCTTTCTTTAGTAAATATTCAACTGATCCTACTGGAGAAAATCTATTTATGTGGTCAGATCAAATCGACACTGATTTGATGGCACATAGTCAATCAATCAATCAATCAGTCAATATTGTACTAAAGCAGACAAATATGTTTACTAGCTCTAGAATTTTGAAACAAAATATCGTGAAAAATGCAGATAAGCCAACCCTTGAAATTTTTGTATGTTTTAATTTTCATAATTGGCTTGCCTGCAGGTAGCACATTTAAAAAAGTACTATTGTATATACTTGTGGATAAGCCCATTTGAGAATAAGCCAAACTAATATTTTGGTACTTAAAATTCTTAGAGATACTGTAGTTGTATCACCTAAAATAAATATATTTCCAAACTATACATTTTTAAAAAATGCTCTTGCACAGTTTCTATTTATTTATTTTACTATTCTAGCAGTGGTGGGACTCAAATTTTTTTACTACCGGTTCTGTGTTCGTGGCTTGGTGGGCGTGGCATGGCTTGGTGGACGTGGCTTTGTGGGCGTGGCATGGGAAGGATACTGTAAAATCTCCATTGCCACCCCACTCCAGGGGAAGGAT
>QLTV01000437.1:1797779-1821396 GCA_003457575.1 Thermophis baileyi
GGTGGGGAAGACAAATGTGAAATACTGATATTATAACCTATTCCCTGTTTGTATGCGCAAAGTGATATTAGATGCAAGCATGCATGGTTTGTGTTGTGTTCTCACAACAATGTTAACCAGTGGTGGGATTCAAATTTTTTTTTTACTACCGGTTCTGTGGGTGTGGCTTGGTGGGCGTGGCGTGGCGGGCGTGGCGTGGCTTGGTAGGCGTGGCAGGGGAAGGATACTGTAAAATCTCAATTCCCTCCCCACTCCAGGGGAAGGTTACTGCAAAATCCCCATTTCCTCCCGATCAGCTGGGAGTCGGGAGGCAGAGAATAGATGGGGGCGGGTCAGAGGTGGTATTTACCGGTTCTCCGAACTACTCAAAATTTCCGCTACTGGTTCTCCAGAACTGGTCAGAACCTGCTGAATCCCACCTCTGATATTTATTCAATCTGTACGGTCGCCCATTTCACCAAGTGACTATGGGCGGTTAACAAAATTTAAAAAGAACAATTACAATAAAAAAAATTAAAATGAAGAGCAGCTGAGAATAAATCATATATCATAATTGCTAAAATATCCGAGAAACAGGTCCCTGCACACCCTTGGGGTCTCAGTTCCGGACACAGAGCTCCAGGTCTTTTAAGGACTTATGAAATGCCAGCAGGGTCAGAGCCATCCTGATCTACAGAGGAAAAAGGGGAAATTCGTATTTGTGTTACTTGGTTTTTTTTAAATCCAGATTTTTATATCACTCTATTCAAGTGGGATTTGAAATGGCAGCTAACTTTATTTAACAAAATAACTTTGTAGGAATCTGAGCAAGCAATGTAAAATAGTTTTAAGCTAGAATGGGAGTGAATTGGCTTATTTTCTGCATATATGATGTTACCTGTGACAAGCTGAATTAATTAAAAATCTTTTTGTTTTTTGCAAAACCCTTTACCGTCACTACATTTTTAATTTTCTCATTTAATTATCTCCAGATGACAACCATGTAAAATGTCTGTCCCTGGAGACCTTACTTTCTTCCTTCTTTTCCTTCTTTTATGGAATGTATAAAAGTTAAAATTTATGTGATAAACTTATAAAAAGTACCTGGAACGTCATAATATGAATAGCCTATGACTATAATATATGCAGTATATGGTGTGTGTGTGTCTACAAACACACATCACATGAATTCTGATGGGCTTCTGCAGAAGCAATTCAACTATTTGAAATTCCAAACAGCAATTTCATTTGCTTTTTAACCTCTATTTAACTTTTAAATACAAAATCATCTTGGCAGGTAGGCTGGAGTGGGTAGTTGTAAAAATACTGCAGAGGAAAGCAGTGGTAAACCACATTCACTCTGTTGCCAAGAAAACCACATGGGTATGTCCACAAAATTACATGACATTTTGTCAGGAAGGAATTCAGGGCGTGTATTCTACTTTTTTTTTCTAATTTGGAGGAATTCTCATTGCGTTCAAGGGCATAAGGGTCTTGCCTCAGAGACAGAGATCACAATGCAAGGAGACACACACGCCTGAGCAAAAGCAAAAGAGAAAGCAGCAACCAGCTTTCTGTCTTTCTGAAGCAACTGCTTATTCATTAATATTAACAGTGTCATAAAAAGCAGGATGAGAGAAAGCTGCAGCTGCCATGAAGCATCAGTCATATCCTGTAAGAAACGTCCTAGTGTTCACAGATAAGACATCTGGTACAGATGGATGGCTTTATACCTCACTGAAAACTGTGGAAAGACCTGCGCAGAACAAAGTACTGCTCTCTTAAACTCAAACATTAAGTGGCAAGGGTACGTGGCTGTGATAGCATGAAGAGTATAATATAAATCTGTGGTCCAACAGGACAGTGATGCTCAAACATTAGGAAATTTTAAAAAAGTAAACAAAATTGTCAAGTATTGATGTAAAAATGAGTCTAAAATATCCAATATGTTTGAGCTACATATTGTTCTTCATCAGGCAATCCTCCTTACTGTTAGGTAGGGTGTCAGAAGTGACTTCAAAACAACAGCTCTTTATTTGGCAACTATTTACAATCCAGCAAAAGCCCTGTCTGACAGCTAGCCCTTTTATAGGGAGCTGTCAGACAGACTAGCCAATCAGCAGTCAGTATTTTTCCCTCCAGAATGGAGGACCTGACTGAAGCCTATGTGCTTCAGTCCTAGAATGTAACACTTACCACTAATATCAAAGCTTGAAATTCAGAGTTCCTCTTGAAACGGTTTCTAGAAATGTTTAGTGATACGTACACATTCCCGTTCACTGTTTTTATAGCAGGCTTGATATTTGCAGAACTTGATGTTACTCTTGGCGATTCTATGGGCCAGGTCTTTCCACATCTTCCGAAATAATGCAAGATTGGAAGATGTGGAGAGCCCTGGCCCTCAATTTTTTTATGTCAAGTTCTAGCTAACTAGAATTGGCCAAGTTTAAGATAAAATCTGCTACTGGATTTCTCATGGACACAGTTAAACTTCTGAAAAAATATTATGATCAACATCAGAAGTGGACAGGCATGCAACTGGCTTACATAAAGGTAACTGGGATGTGTACTAGAAAAAGTTAGTATCTTATTAGCTATCCACAGATATTAAATTCCCATTAATTAGGCAAAACTAATTTATTTCAATTAGTTTAGACACACAGAGATATTATTTTTCCCATCCTTTTCAAAAATTGATTTATTTCTCCCCATAAAGATGGGGAGTACATGTTTATAAACCAAGGAACTAGAAAAGATACTGTTTCATAGCAGCTCAATATAAACTTTAAAGAGAATTTCAGTGACGGCATAAAAGTCAAGAAAGAAAATCACAGGAAGACCAATTGTAAGGGAAGATGGCCTGAATAAGATTTGCACTATGAGACCAGGAATGTGTTTGGGGTGGTGGAGAAGAGAGAACTAGAAAGACTCTAGGCTTAAAGAGAGAAAGTTAATCTTTCCCAGCCTCATTTCCAGATCAACATTCTCATTCCCCCACACTTGTACTATTGCTATAAATGGGCTATTAGTATAAACAATGTCTTTACTGCTTGTAATTTTGAAGAAAAGCTTCTGTTTATAATCTGATTATAAATTCACAGTTCAATAAGGTAAATACAGCTTGACATGACTTTAAATAAAACATGATTGGCCATAATACTTGATTTAGTTATAGTGGGAAGTGGTAGATACTGAACATACAATTCTTAAAAAAAAATAGTGACAATTCTCGGGTTGGTCTTTTAGCATAAAATTAGTCTTGTTTATTATGGGACTTTCATGGAAAATTCAGAGTTGTTATCAACCTTCTCATATCAGACCTTATTTCTGTTTTGCCTGTTTTTCTTTGAATGTTTCTGTCTAAATGAAATAAATCAAGTCAGAAGTGTTGATTTTCAAATATATTATCTGTTTGGTAGGCTTATGCTCCCCAAACATAAGAGGAGAACCCAGTTTCAGTGAGGTCAATAATCTATTTACATATCTACATACACACACACACACACACACACACACACACACACACACACACACACACACACACACACACACCAGGTTCAGGTCTCTGAAAAGAATGTCAAAGAAATTTGTAAACAGGCTACATATCAGGAGTCATTTGGCCTCTACACATACACACATCTTATAGAAGCAATGCAGGATCCTTTCTTTTTTCTACTGGTATAAGCTCTCACAACAGAGAGCTTTGTGGTTATAACACATAGATGCATCATCATCGTCATCATATTTCTTAATTTGTTTTCCTTTTTTATGTCATATTTTACGTAGACCGCTGTGATCTTCCTGTATCTCGGTATATGAACAATCCAAGCTTCCTTTCTAATTGTGTACTGATATTTATCAGCATCCACCCTTAAAGTGCAGTTTTTCAGGATGTTCAAAAATCATCTATGCAGTTAAATCCTCTTGTAAATTGGGAAATACTGACTCAGCTACACATTCAAATCCTAGCAAAGTAATATAAAAATATTCCTTTGTTAATCTACTGGTAAATAAAAATGTGGTAATTTATTAACCAACGATCTGGGTTTCCCCCCTCAGATTTTGTGAGACACATTTGAGAATATTTATTTGTTCTAAGGAACAATAGTAGCAGAAGCTTAGTGAAGATGAATCCAGCTGCTTTCCCAGAACTGCTGTGATTAAAATGCAGCCAATTTATTTGAAACCGGAACTGAGATTGTTTGCAAAGCAAATACTTGCAGTTCCTGTTTCTGAAGAAATCTTCTAGCAGATGATATTAGCTTCAAAATCATGTAATTAGGGAACTTCCCATGCCTCATAGCTGATGGTCATGGAGCTATATCATGGCACTAATTTTTCTGTTTCATTTATTATGTGTTGCATGGGAAAGAAACAAAATTAAGATTAAATACATTCAAATCTCACTAGTGTCAAAATTGAGCAATACCTTGGAACAGAAAGTAAAAATATATGCAAAGTCAGACAATTATTTACGTCCCATAAATAGTGTGCATTTATACGTTCTACCCTACTGTGTCTACTTGTAGCATAAGACTGCCAGATGAGACTCTGTTTGCAATTTCATCATTCCTATTGGCTAACTCTCTAGCCACACACTATAAGTAGTCCTCAACTTACGAGCATAATTGAGCCCAAAATTTATGTTGCTAAGTGAGAAATTTGTTAAATGAGTTTTGCCCCATTTTACAACTTTTCTTGTCACATTTGTTAACGGAATCACTGCAATTGTTAAATTAGTAACATTGTTGTTAAGTAAATCTGATTTCCCCATTGACCTTGCTTATCAGAAGGTTGCACAAGGTGATCACATGACCCTGGGACACCACAACCGTCATAAATGTGAGTCAGTTGTCAGGCATACGAATATAAATCACATGACCATGGGGATGCTGCAATGGTCATAAGTCACTGTTTTCAGTGCTGTTGTAACTCCAAACAGTCACTAAATGAATTGTAAATTGAGGGAACTCTGAGAGGCTGCCTTGCAGATCACTTGGGACACTGCGAGTTTAAGACAGTTTCTGGACTCAGTGTAATGCTTATGAAAAGCATAATCTTCAATGTGCAAAGGCCACTTTTACGGAATATAAAACCTAATTCATTTTAGGCATGTTTCAAAAATCACTCAAGATTGTGTTTTATATTTGGGTTGCAAAAGACAGCTGTGCCCCGCCCATTCCCCTTGACCACTGACTGTCTCTAACCTAGTTGACTGCAGGCTTCAAGGATACTGAATATGAATATTAATAGGCTTGACATTTAACATTTCTCCAGTTACACATTAAAACTTACATTCTACATTATTTTTTGACATGCAGCATTTTGCTAGAACAAATTTCCATTGTCTCCTAGTCCCACAAATCTATCATTGTGGCTGCCAACTGCTCTACTTTTTACCATAAATGTTTATCATTCATATATGAAGTACATTTTATGACATACATAACAATAAAATGAACATACGTGTAGACACACACACTATTCGATATATACTACTGAACAAACCTACATTCAGACTTCGATGAGACTGAAGATGGATGGTAATACTGCAAAAACAAATCTCAAAATGTAAAATATGCTAATTTTGTTTTTGTTTTGCTATAAAATTTGATCTACAAATAAATATTCCAATGAAAATTCCCATTTCTTTTTGTAGCTGTCAGTAAAATTTATTTCCAAAATAGCTATCCTTGTGAGGGCTGCACAATGGCTCAATTCAGCTAAAGTTTGAATAATGTAGGACATTCTATATTTGAACTTTCGAAGCATTTTTGTAAAATCCACATACAAATTCAGAGTCATTTAATGAAACTGGTTAATAGTTATAGGGCAAGCAATACCCTCCCACCCCAATTTCTCTAAAATGCCACAAGAAGCACAAAAGTGGTCTGATAACAGAACTATTATTAGTCACAATAAATAAATGGCATCTACAAGGTTCAGACGGAGAATACCGTAGAATATACACACATAGGTACGGACTTCAGCGGATAGTTAGGACTGCTGAAAAAACAATTGCAACCAACCTGCCTTCCATTGGAGATCTGTATACTGCAAGAACCAGAAAGAGGACTGAAAAAATATCTACAGACCCCTCACATCCTGGACATAAACTGTTTCAACTTCTCCCCTCAGGAAATCGCTATAGGGCACGGATGGAGAACCTTTTTTTGCTCGGGTGCCAAAAGGGTGCGTGCGCGCAATAGCGCACGCACATGCCCACACCCATAATGCAATGCCCAACCCCCCCATGCATGCACGCACAACCCCCCCACGCTCCCCCCGCGCATGCGCGCAGACCTCACTGAAGCCTCAGGACTTCCGGTAGGCCTGTTGGGCCGTTTTTCGCCCTCCCCAGGCTTCAGGAAAGCCTCCGGAGCCTGTGGAGGGTGAAAAATGGCCTCCCCCCGCCCTCCGGAAGGCCAAAAATCAGCTGGCCAGCGCACACATGCGCACTGGAACTGACATAGGGCAACGCCTCGCGTGCCCTCAGATATGGCTCCACGTGCCATCTGTGGCACACGTGCCATAGGTTCGCCATCACGGCTATAGGGCATTGAATGCCAAAACTAGATACAAAGATATTTTTTCCCCTGTGCCATCACTCTGCTGAACTAATTCCCACAGCAGTGTCTTAGGTCTAAAGATATTTACCCAGGTAGTAGGCTATATTGCTATTATCCTTCTCATTGTCTCATCTTTCTCATTTTCTCATTTCTCATATTTTCTCATCTTCCCTATTGGTATCTTATGATTTATCCCTTGTTTGTATCTTATGATTAATGTTTGTAACTATGATTTATGATCTATGACCTATCACTTTGTTTGTATGTACACTGAGAGCTTATGCACCAGAGAGCTTATGCACAACATTTATTGTGTGTCTAATCACACTTAGCCAATGAAGAATTCTAATTCTAATTTATATTAGATGCTGGAGATTATGTTGTTTTCATGGCCAGCTGATGAACATTATGGACAAGGGTGCTACTATCAATCTGATCCAATAAGCCATTTATTAATACTTGTTAAAGAAGTTCTGGAACAACAGGATTTGTACCCAAATAATCTAAAAACAACTATCTCTTTGGCTGAGAAAACATCCAATGCCAAGTTCTTACCTGGTGCAGTTTTGTAAGATGCAGTTCGGGTGGATGGTGGAGGCGCACTCTTTATGACAGGGTTCTGTGTTAGATGCATATCTTGTCTTTGTCTTTTTAGTTCCTCCTCTCTCTGTTGGGCTGCACGTATTTCTTCTTCTATCATGGACAAAGTCCTCTGCTTTTTTGATCTTAATTTAAAAGGCCCCACTGTCACCTCTGTTTCTTGCATAGCCAGAATGGAAGCTGTGCTTCTAAGCTCAGCTGCTTCTGAATATTTACTAAAATAGCTGACTTCTGGCTTGACTTCTTCCACACTGATGACTTGGGTGGTGTAAGCAACAGGAGATGGTTGCTTTTCCCTGAGTGCAGAATCTTGAGCTGAAGTTGTCTTTGGTGTTGTATCACGTTTCTCTTGCATAGGAGATGACACCTGAGGTGGCTGAAACGTTGAACCATGCTGGTTCTCAGAATATGGTGCCCTGTTCAACTCTTCTTGTTCCTGCCCATTAGATTGGCCCATGATATCCTTTGCTTGCTGATAATTCATTTTATTAGCCTGCTCAGTGATGGCTTGTTGAATAGCATTTTGAACCAGGAGATCAGCCTGATATTCCAACTGCTCTTCAGTGAGCACAGAGTTGACTAGTGGTGAAGAAGGAGAATAAAAACCGTGTTCACTAAGTGACTTTGGAACATCTTGACATTCAGAAGGTGTGTTAGCTTGTGGAGTCTGGGGCAAGGAGAAATCAGTGAGGGAATTTTCTTGAAGGGGATTAATTGTTTCATTAGAGGCACCACTGTCGCTGATATTGTCCATGCTAAAGTCATTGGAAAGAGTTTCCAAAACAGTTGTATCCTGTGATCTGACAGACAATTCATCTAAACCAGAGTCTAGTTCTTCTGGAGGAGAAGAAACACTGATTGATTTTGAGAACTGATCTAATACACTCTGTTCATCATCCTTTACCACTGTAAGGACTGCTTTGGCACTTGTGAATTCATCATCATCTGACCATATCTTGATGGCCTGAACACACTTTGTAGAGTCGCCATAAGGAGTCGGTCCTGTAGGACCACCAGAGATATTCTGACTAATGCTATCATCTGAGATAAAGGACAGCTTCTCAGTATTTGTAGTAGCTACCTCATTATTACCAGCTTGCCAATATACAGTCACAGGTTTTGTAACAGAGATTGTTCGCCGGTCCATTTGGGATGGACCTATTGGTTTATAGAATGGTTGGATAGTGAACATTTTAGGGGTCCCTGATCGCTTCAGGGCAGCTGGATTGTTTTGCTGATCTGAATTTTCCATTAACTGAAATTGTTTCCGAGCAGCTGAAAAATCTATTTGTTCTGTGACAATATCAAGTTTTTGATTTTTATCAGCTGAATCTGATGGTGCATAGGAATAGGAGGCATGCTTTACAGGCATTGATGGTGGTTGTTGCTGTTGCTGTTGTTTCTGTTTGCGTTCTTTGTACTTCTTGTGAGACTCCAAGTGTTCTTCAGCCAGCTGTTCCTCTAATGTTTTCTCTTGGGGTGGATTCCACCACTTTGCAGCTATTTCTGGATTTTTCTTGACAGCCTGGCTTCGGATGAGCTCTCGTCTCTCCTTTTCCAATTCTATTATTTCATCAGAAGGTCTCACTTTACGCACTCTGTAATTCTCTCCTGGATCCTCTTCCTCAAAAAGCTTAGATGGCTTTTTGTCTTCCTGAAATGCTCTAAGCTCAAACTTGGCTTCTTTCTTAATGGTAGCTAATGTTAACTCTCCATCCTTGGAAGACCTTGAGCTTGTGGAAGAGCATGGGCTCACTGGCACTTTCAAAGTGTCGCAGGGTTCCTCTTGCAATATCTCTACAAAATGGCCATTTGGTTTTAGCTTCCCAGATGCTGTATTAATTCCACTGTGCTCAAGGGTTGGAAGTGTTTGTCCTCTGACTTTAACGCCATTATGCTCACTGAGTGCTGGGAAATCATTAGTAATATGAACAGATGGACTAGAACCTTCCACAGCAATCGGTACACTTCTCTCAGGAGAAGAGGAAGTCATCCCATTAAAGGGGTTATCAGGAGCAGAATCACAACAATTTGCTTCTAGCACCTCATCAAGGTATCTGATCTCTTTAGCAACCTCACTGTCCAAAGATTCATGTCGTTCTTTCAGTCCATTGTGACTGGCAATTGTTGAAAGTAAGTGACTTTGATTGTCTGTTGCACATGTTGAGGTCCCGACTAGGCTGTCTCTATGTTCTGAAACAAGGGCTTCGATTTCCATTTTGTCTTGTTCTGTTGTGCAATTACTAGACTCCAAAAAATTGGCACTATAGTGGTCTTTCTCTTCTCTTAACTTTATGTCATCTCCATAGCATGTAGCTGATTTCTAAAATGGAAACAGAAGAACAGAAATCAGTCATTGGAACCTGTGTAAACAATTTTTCTAATACATGATACCAAAAATATTTCTATATCATATGAAAAAACAAATTTTATCTAACACATTTTTATGTGACAAATAAAGCCTCATTATAATGATTGGGACTGCCACAACAGAAACTCAGCAAAATAATCACCTCTATGTATCTCCCATCTATGCTCATTCTGATAACTACTAATTGTAATTTGCAATTGCTTGTTTTCTCACCAAAACTTTCATGTGTATGTAGTGACTGTCTTTTGCATTTAATTAAGAACTGAAAAAGCAATCAACATTTATTTGAAGATTTCATACTCAAGCAGAGTCTTCCTTAAATTGATGCCTTCTGGAAACGTTGGGTCTGGTTAGAAATTTTGAGAGATGTAATTCCAACACATACAGAGGATATCAGGAATGTTGGAGTCAAACATATTCAGTGGAACATACATCTCCACATTAATACACATCACTCCCTAATGCACACTATACACCAGGGGTGGGTTCCTCCCGGTTCGGACCGGTTCTCCCGAACCGGTAGTGGCCCGCTGGTGACGTTATGATGATGTCACCGAACCGGATCGGTCGGTGCCGGTCCGTGTGGGCCATCTTTTTTTCTGAAATGTTTTCGATTTTTTTTTCCTTCTGAGCATGTGCAGAAGCCGACTTCCGGCACTGTGCATGCGGTCGCCATCTTTTTTTCGGCTTTGTTTTTTTTTATATTATTTTTTTCGGATTTTTTGTTACTGCGCATGCGCGCACGCGCAAAGTGCACCTGCGCCGCGCCCACACGGTGCGGGAGGGAGCAAACCGGCAGCGAGGTAAGTTGGAACCCACCCCTGCTATACACACATTATTTGTTTCCTTCTTTCTGTAATTTAAAACTACCCTGCATTGTGGAACAAGGAAGACATTTGTCCAGAAACATAAATCTTAAAAACTTTTTAATGTGGTTTTCATTGCTTGTTTCGTGTTAAATCACCAATATTAAATTTTAAATTATTTCCAAAATAAGCTCTAATGATTTATATGCTGCTCTTTTTAAAAGGGTTTTTATTCTTTCAAATCCACAGGAACGTTGGAAACAAGTTATGTACAAGTAAGTGGTATTCTTTGTAGATCTGAGAAGTAACTCTCCAAAAATTGAACAGAGTGAGAAAACTTCCACAGAGGGAGAGAAATCAGCAAAAGAAAATGGGCCAGATCAGGCCAGTAGTTGCAAAGACAAGAATTCCAGAACATTTCCCCCAATGTATTGTTTTGAAATGTTGTTCACCATTCTATTCTTATTCCCCTCCTTACTCACATGAACCAGAGAGAAGTTGCTATTAAAAATGCTGGACAGAATTCCAGAAACCATGCTCTGAATTTTTTCTTTATCTGTTAGGCCCCCAAAACCAAGAAAGATACATGGTGATTCTTCCAACTAGATTTCTTTTTTGTTCCACACTTATAGACAGAATCTTGCCAAGCTGAAGCACTCTACTACCTACATCAAGTATATATTCTGAGAACTATTATGGTGGGACTGTCTTCATCCTCTTTCTCTCCACACAAACTATTTCACCTGAGAGGCCTTTTGTTCCTCTGGAATGCATCCCCTCCCTCCTGAGAATCCGACCCACAACATTCCATCACACTACCTCTCCAGAACGATAGATAGCTTCTGCCTTTTAAGATCAACCATCAACAATAAAGGAACAAGCAGTCAAGAGAAATACTTTGAAATAAATCCCCTGGTTTCAAGATGATATTTAAGGAGATTAAGGTATTCAAAGTACTTTCCTGACTTAGAACAGGAACCATGGTTTCCTTACAGTAATTGTGGGGCAGATTCCATGCTCTCATTGTTAACATCTACTAGCCTCTCCTGAAGTGCAACATTTTCTTGCTCACAGACCAATTCTTTAAACAATAGTGGGGAAAACCTACCCTAAAGCATTTTGCTTTCGATTTTGCATTTCTGACTGAATGTACGCTATCAACAAATTAAAGGAGTTAGGCCTTGCGATACAAGTAGTCCTCAGCTTACGACCACAATTGAGCCCAAAATTTATGTTGTTAAGTGAAAAACTTGTTAAGCGAGTTTTGCCCCATTTTACGAATTTTCTTGCCACATTTGTTAAGTGAATCACTGTAGTAGTTAAATTAGTAATACAGTTGTTAAGTGAACCTGGCTTCCCCATTGACTTTGCTTGTCAGAAGGTCGCAAAAGATGATCACATGACTCCGGGATACTACAACCATTGCCAAGTATCCGAATTTTATTCACATGACCATGGGGATGCTACAACGGTATAAGTGTGAAAAATGGTCATAAGTCATTTTTTTTCAGTGCCATTGTAACTTTGAGTGGTCGGTCACTAAATGAACTGTTGTAATATGAGGACTACTGTAAAAGAAGTCATCTTCAGTCACAAGCTGATTAGAGTTTTGATCTGCTTCTTTATGAAGGACTAGCAATTTACCTGAAATAATTTTCTTAAAGTTTTTGACTGGACTACAATGAAAATAATTACAAAGATTTCTACAGATCATTAAATATATCAAATACTAATTGACTAATATAATAGATACTTATTACTAGATACTGATAACTTTAAATTAAAAAAATAGGCGTATAAAATGTTTTCTTGATGCTGTTTTATAGAAGTAGTATTTATTTTTGTTCATTAACTCAGTTACAGTTCCTTTGATTGCTTCTACAGAACATGAAGCAAAGTTTCAAAGCTGAAAGTTTCTGCTTCTTAATGTTAGCTTTTGTGATTTGAAAGTATAACTCTTAACAGCTAGTTCAGTATTCGTGGCATAAAACTGCAAGCCTCTGCCATTTAAATAATGTTTACTATATTTAAACCCCACATTTCTGCCACCAAGCAATTGTATATCATGGGGAATACAATTTCATATTCTTAAAAAATGCATCCATATTTCTGATATACAATGGCAGCATTTAAAAACATGTAATACTCCTCTTAATATCCTTGCTAACATTTCCTGGGTGTGTAGTACTTGCTTTCATTTAAACATTCACATTTCTGACATATCTGTATAGATTTTGAAACACCAGTTCAGTCTCCAGGCAATAATGCCATTAGACTATTGTTTATGCAGAGTTAAACATCACACCAATTTAAGACAAGAACAAATTGCTAGCTGCGGGTGTGTGTGAATAACAGGTGGAATATATCATAGCAAAAGTTAACAGAGAGCATCTGACAATTGTTTGATTATGGGATTACTGTCTAAAATTACTCTCTATGTTTCTTTTCAAATATCTTTCTGTTTGATATAGGTAGTTTCATAAAAATCAGTTCTGCTTTTGCTCACATATACTTCAATTTCAAAATTACCATATTTTTCGCTCCGGACCATAAGACACACCTAGCTTTTGGGGAGGAAAACAAGAAAACAAAAAATTGTTTTGTTTCGGCCACGAAAATCTTGCACAGCTTTGTCTAAACCTTTTAAGACTTATCTTTGGTTGCCTCTTGTAACATGCTGTTATACAGAATAACAGAGCTGGAAGGGACCTTGGAGGTCTTCTAGTCCAGCACCCTGCTCAGGCAGGAGACCCTATAGCATTTCAGACAAATGCTTGTCCAATCTCTTTTTAAAAAACACCAGTGTTGGACAAGGGAGGGAGGGAGGGAGGGAGGAAGGAAGGAAGGTAGAATAGCAGAATAACAGAGTTGGAAGGGACCTTGGAGATCTTCTAGTCCAACCCCCTACTCAGGCAGGAAACCCTATATTGTTTCAGCTAAAAGCTCTTGAAGCTACAGAAGAAATTTCCCGTAGGTGAGGCTGTCCCCACAATGGATTTTTTCTCCTGGGACCCGGGTCTATTCTGTTGCTGCCGCCTATCGCCGCTGTTTGCCACCACTTGCCACCTATCGCCGCCACCGCCGCTTGGAATAGCTGATCAGCGGTATTACGGGAGGCCGATCCAACCGCCGATAGGTGGCGGCGAATGACGGCAGTGGCAGCAACAGGCGGCGATAGGCGGCAGTGAGTGGTGATGATAGGCGGCAGTGATAGGCTGTCACCACTGCTGCCTGTCGCCACACCAACCCCCTCTCCCCCACCGCCGCGGCCCGGTCTGTGACACAATATTCGCTCCATAAGACGCACAGACATTTCCACCCACTTTTTTTGGGGGGGGGGAAGTGCGTCTTATAGTGCAAAAAATACTGTATTTATTGTGCAAGTTAACACATAAAAAACAATAGTATAATATAGACTAAGCTATGCCTTCAAGAAATCCATGAACAGCTGGACTCCAGAATCCATCAACTAATATTACTGCATGGATTGATCACTCACCATACACAACAGGAGAAGCAGCTGAAAAAATTAGACAATTATTAGGCACACATTATTAATTTGTGAGGGATCACTGATGTATGTCAATCATCTGACAAACTCTATCCCCTGTTGTAGCTAAACAGATCTAATAATAGTTATTATATTTCATTCAGCATTAATGCTTGCATAAGAAAAAAGCCCTTGCATGTTCCATGCAAGCCAAGCCATTATAGTTTCCAGGAACTCTGTATCATTTGAATTATATCAGAGGAGACAAGGCATAATGAACAAAGAAAGTTAAGGTTGATTAGAATTTTGTCCTAAATATAGTTTACAATCCCCCTTCAAAATTTGCTTTCAAATAATGGATGAAGACTGGGTTGGCAATTCTCAGATAATAAAAATTTCAGAAAATCTGGCAGTTTTACCCAGAGGTCTTGTGGAAACACGTCATGAGATTAGGCAATCTAAAAAGTTACTGGCAATTGTTAAAGTAATTCTTAACATTATTTTAAAGTGGGTCACAATGCTGCTCTGCCAATGTCTGGTTTACGGGAAAACCTATTTTAGATCATACATGCCTAGATGATGGTTAATCCAGAAGAAGAAGATGAAAGGAATTTTTATATAAAAAATTCAAGAAAGATGCCAGATAATTCTATAATTTAGTCCCTCTCTCCTCTAATTGTATCCAATCCAAAATGTTACTGGAATCCAAACACAGGCTTGTAAATGTCTGCATATTGGGAGGCCATAATATTTGAAGAAACTAAACTATGAACAAGTATTTAATTTTTGTTCACAAAATAATTAATTTCTAAAATTAATTTTCAGTAGTGTAGACTCTCCTGAAGGCAGGGGAAACAGAATACTTCCTAAGCACAGAGAAAATACAATCCACATCACTATCATAGTTTCAGCATAAAATGACCTACTAAAGAACAGCAGATGTTGCTACCTAACCTTGTTTACTGACATGATTGGTTTTATTTGCTTATTAAAATCTGATGTCAGTTTTTTTTTCCACAATTTCTATTTTCAGCACACAAAGGGCAAAGGCTTCAAAAGTAACGATGTACGCTCCTACCAAAGAAAATCACAAATAGCATGCTCATGACATAACTATCTCACATATATTCTTAATTACCTACAATCGGGGCATGCAATATGACATTACATAACTGCTGAAATGTATGCCATTATTAGCATTGTAACAGTCCTTCTAATTAAACATGGGTTTTCACGAGATGTACAAGAAGCTAATGAAAATAATTGCTGAAACTCTGGTGCTTTCTGTTACCCAAATGTGGCTAGGAGAGAGGAAGAAAAATGAAACCAAAGGAATCCAGAAAATAAAGAGCAGATATTTCAAAAATATATTTAGTATAGCACCGGTCCCGATTCACGGTCCTTACACTCTTCCCCCAGTCCCGTGACCAAAATTTGGGCATTTGGCAGCCTGCCACACTCAACACCATAGGAATGCTTCAACTCCCTTGACCAGTCTTTTTTTTTTTATAAATTTTTATTTTTTCTTCAACAAATATAAATGTATATACCCTAGAACATCTCCAAATACATATAATTATGCATTTCTATTCGATATATCAGAAAATACATTAACATCCATCTGTTTTCTCCCAATAAACTTACAGTAACTCCCCTCCCTCAATCTCCCTCTTCCTCCTACCTTCTTTCTCCTTCACTACCTCTTTCCTACTTCCCTCTCCTCCCTCTCCCCTTCCTTCTCTACTTCCCCTTCTTCCCTCTTGTCCCTTCCTAGAGTATCTACTCTATTTTATTATTACCAGACGGATGTTCCAATTTCAAAATTCCTCCAATCATCAAAATGATTTTCCTAGGTATATTTATCTTTTTTTTAAAGATAGCCACTTTAATCAGTTATTTTGTCGTCTGGATAATATTTTAACTTTACTTTCCTATCTTTATCCATCATCTATTATATCACATGTCCTAATTTTCTTTGTAATTTAATTTTCTTTTGGCCATTCACCCTTTCCTCAAGTTTTCAGTCTTCTCTGATTGCCCTTAATTTTTCCCTTGACCAGTCTATCCTCCCATCATCTATGCTCTTTTCGCCTTGTACTCTGTGGCCCCTTTTACTAACCAGCATACCTGCTCTGTCTGGCCCTTTGAAAAGCAGCTGTTGGCTGCACAAGGCTTTCTTCTCAAGTTGCCCATGGCAGTTTCTTGCAGGACCTGGGCTATATGACCTCATTGGGGCAGGCGTGGCTCATCAACACCAGAAGCAAGAAGATGGCAAAGATCAACTGTGGTGGCCGAGTGCAGGGATACAGGGCCTCTGAGTTTAGGATGGTGATTGTGGCTGGGACGGCTCAGGTTACAGTACCCAAAGTGGTTGCAGATTTGCCACCATACTGCTGGGCCAGCTGGGACTTTCTGGATCTCTGTGGTTTTACACTACACTGCTGGGGCAGATAAGGCTTCTAGGAATGGTTGCAGCTTCATGCTATAGCTCAAGAGCAGCGGTTCCCAACCTGTGGGTCGTGACCCCTTTGGGGGTCGAACGACCATTTCACAGGGGTCGCCGCACGCGTTAGCCCGCCATCCTGGTGCCACCGTCACTTGCAGGGGTGAAATGCTCCCGGTTCGGCTGTGCCTGCGGGTCGCCGGACAGCCGGTAGCTACAGAAGCGGGAGACTTCGCCCACCCGCCGCCATTTGGGTTCTTTTACCCTCTGTGCATGCGCAGAACGCTTTGCGCATGCGCAGAGGATAAAAGAACCCAAATGGCGGAGTCCGGGCGGGTGGGCGGCGCCCCGCGCTACCTTGGCGACCGGCTCTACGGCGACCGAGGTGGCGGGGGGGGTCGCGGCATTAGAAAGGTTGAGAACCACTGCTCAAGAGCTATGGTGTGCTGAGACCTCCTGAATCGCAGTGTGGCAAGCAGCCCAAGAGATGTGCAGTCTGGGGAGCTTGTGACCCACAAGACAGGACACAGGGTGGCCACAAGGGAAGAGATGCGGGGGGGGGGGAGGAGAATAGCCAGGGGAAGTTGAAGAAGAGGCAGTCACTAACCTTACTGAGGCTTGGGAGAGACCAAACCCAGAATGGCTTGGATTGAGGTGATCCTCGGATAACTATTAACCGAATTTTGTCAACAATAGCAGCAGGGAGTGTTGGATAATTGTCACGAAGTAATGTGATCAAGTGACATCGTGCTTTATGACTGCATCTCTTAGTAACAGAAATTCTGGTCCCAATTGCGGTTGTAAGTCGAGAACTACTTGTAAGCTGCATTATGGAACTGTTGTAACAATATCAAATATTTGTTCCTTTGATTATTATAGGGAGCTTATGGCTGTACTGATGGATTGCGTCATATTTATATGGATAAAATAAGGATGTGGAAGATGAAAGGATTAAACAACTGTGTGGGCCAATATTTGTACTGGATAGCCATAAATCAACTGCAACTCAATTTCAGTAAGGCAGAAGAATTGCTGGTGTTTGGTAGAAAGAAGAATTTGGGAGAACGGATACAGGAACTTGGCAGGTTAGTTTGGGGAATCTGGTTGAGGTGCCTAAGGACCTGGCCATAATTAGGCAATTCCTTAGGTCATGTCATCTCAGGTGAGTGCTGTTGGCTAGAGCTGCTTCTAGGTGCCAAATTCACTTTACACTTAAATATCCTTATAGGCCATGTACCTCTGATTGTCTTCCTGTAACTCTATGTGGAGCGCCCCTTGAAGATGTTGTGTAGTAAATGAGGCAGAATTATTGGATTGTTTCAGATGACAGGAAAAGAAACAATGGCTTGCAATGGTTAAAATGTAGATTTTGGTCATACAACTGGAAAAAAATCCTAATGATAGCAGCTGTTCAACAATGGAACATTGACTGCCTCAAAATGTCCTGGACTCTCTTTTGCTGGAGATATTTAGATGCAGATGCAGATATTTAGCTGCAGATATTTAGATGTAAATGATTTGATGAAGATATTATTGTCATAAACTCCTGCACTTGGCAGGGGGTAGGGCCAGATGATTTTTGAAATCCCTTCTAACTCTTCTATGCCATGATCGTATCAAATCACCTCACATGATTTATGTCATATTATTTATTAAACATGTAGATGGCCAAATTAACTCAGAGTCCCAACAGCATATAATACAGTTTCAACCAAACATCTATAGTAATAAAAATAAAGTAATATAAAGTTAACTTATAACCAAAAGAAAAATAGCTGGTAAAATTTAAACCAGCAACAACAATAAAAGAGTACAACAGAATAATGATGGTGAATAATCATGTCCTCAAAGTGCTCTGGAAAATTCACCCCTTAACAAGTTTTCATAAAGCCACTACCTAGCCTCATTATAAACATCAATAAAATAAGAGTGTAAAGGAATTGTGCAGAGTAACCTCTGCTTCTGAAGGCTTGCACAGCGAACCATAATGTTGCAGTAGATATCAGTAATGATTCAGTCAATAAACAGATACGTTAAAGTGTATAAAAGTAGTTTACTTAAATAGCACAGTCCAAATAACAGTCCGAATCATACACGTTCTATCAGTCAGTATTCAGAAGTACAGTAGTCTTCTTACCAGCCTTTCTTTGTCTTAATCAGCAAACAAAGAATTCAACTATCACAGATAGCTAGCTACACACAGAGCTTACTCTTAGACACGAAGTCACTTCAGCAATGAATCAGCAAAAGAGAGAGAACTAACCATGTTCTCTAGCTCCCTCTTATGGCCGTTACTGCCAGTCAGAATGCACCAATGCATTTAAAGTAATATTACATATATACATATAAACAGTGATTCGTGGCTTGTTTATATTAACCAACCCAACCGTTTGGACAGAGTCCTAACAAAGAGTATATCTATTGTGAGTGAAAAGAAACATCTTGGTCTCAGAAATTACTCCATGCATGTCAAAGGATTTACATGTGACCAGTGGGGTTACTATTTTTCTTTCTGAATTTGAAAAATAATGGTACAACTCATATCAGTATTCTTTTTGAATATCACCATAGTTTTCAATTTTTTTTGACAATGTGGGTGAAGGGCAGAGTGGTGCTGTTGACAAGTCAGAATAAGTTAGGAGTCTCTTTAAATCCCAACTTGTGTTGTTCAATCCAATAGAGATGGGGATTATAGAATGATGATAGAAACCAGTTCATGAGGGGGAAACTACATGAACTACATGTACATTTTCTTTTTGCAAGTAATGTTGTAAGGATGCTGACAAATTTTTTTGCATGCTATTGGCATATCTGGGCTACAGTATATGACACACTATACAACAGAGGTCTTCAAACTTGGCAACTTTCAGACTTGTGGACTTCAACTTCCAGAATTCTCCAGCCAGCATAGCTTGGGGACCCCTGCTATACAAGATCAATTAGCATTATAAACTATGGGCGATTCACAATGTTCTCTCATTATATAGCTTAACAATTAGCTATCCATTTTCCTCACCATTCAACTTAGAGGAGGCATGATTAAGAAACTATTCCTCCCATCCTTGGATGGCAAAATGAATGAAAGGAATTCTAATGAATACTGTAAGGCGTTCCCTTCTTCTGTCTAACCCATTCCTTTATTTTCCCACAAACACTCATGGATTTTCCATTTCCTGTTGAAAAAGCTACCAGTGAAGCTTTATACACATATGTGGAGTATGAGGTTATTTAGCTGATCAACATTTTTTTTTTATCAATGTTGCCTCAGATGGAAAAGATTTTGGTGAAGGACAAGAACACAATAACAACCCAAAACACAAGTCTTTTTAAAAACTTGATAAGATAGTTTGAAACCCACTTAATATCAGGATTCCCCCCCCCCCCGCACTTATTACCTATGCCCAACTCCAAAGTTTACAGCATAGGAAAGCAAAGAAAGACTGGATAATTTTAATGAAATACAAATCACTTCAGCAAAATAATACAAAAGACAATATTATTCTAGTTAAAACAATTAGATTAGACAGAGTCCCATACAGAGATATTTGCTAAGCACAGTTAGAAATGCTCATATCTAGACCATGGTAAGAAACAACGCAAGGTAATTGTTGCTTATGAATAAAAACACTACAAGACAAAAGAAGGGACTTATTGCATTTAACTTGTTAAATCAACAGCTGGTTAGAAAGGAGACTGTTTTAAATAGCACAGTAGGGCAACAAAGTGTGGGAAAACATATTAAGAAGTGGCTGCGAAAACTAAGTGGTTAAGCTTACACAAGGAATTTCCAACAAATATAGATGCATTTGTTTTACGTCTTTTGAAAAGACAGAAAAAGCCACATGGTTCTATAGTTAACTTGAAGCATATTATGCTGCATTGCAGCAAAAGAATGAGGTTCTTGTAGGATGTTCAGGAACAGAACTGTAACCATATAGGGGATAAACATTTAAAAAAAAACATACTATGGCCTATACTATGGCTGATGTGGTATATTTACATGCCATAAATATACCTCATAAATATTTACATATTTACTCGTTACATGCCACTTAAGAGTTATTTTCAGGAAGCTGTAAGAGGTTAAATTGGAAAAAAAAAATCATTAAAGTTTCCACACACTAAGCACAATTTGCAACAGAGAAGACACAAATTCTACAAAACTTCAATCATCCTGTTTTGATTTTAATAAAATTCCTTGAAGAAGGGGGAAAGAGCTTACCTTATTTCTCATTTAATCTTTGAAGTAGAGGTATGTTTCCCTTTCCCCGCTACAAAAGCTTCTTTTTTTAGCCCATCAACATCAAATTCCTTCCCTGCCTCCTTATGGGACGGTGATGTCAGTAGGCTGGTTTATTAAAAGGGCACGAGAGCAAATGAGCAGAAGCTTTCTCCCCACTCTTCATACAATGGGATATTAGAAAGCAAATGTCAGCTACGTCTATAGTGCAGCACAGTGGGAATGTTTAGCCTGAACCATTGTGACACTGCCATTACTTTATGCATCTCATGTGGGACACCATCGCTGCTATGTGAAGGAACGTAACCTTTCCACTTGGTAACCACACACAAAAAGAAGCAAAAGTACTAAAAACCTTAAATGTTAAGGTTTGAAAGGACAAAGCTGCAAGATCAATGATACACACACACATTCTTCTAGGCTTATTGTCTATGCTTTTGGTTAGAGTATCATTAATCCATGCAACTTTAAAATATGTAAAATTATGTCCAGAAGTCAATACGGTGAAGACCAATCCTTCATTGGAGTAGTTTGTAAATTGTGAAATGACACTCTTGTCATATATGATTAATATTCATAATCTCCAGATAACTAATTACACTAAAATAAAATTTACACTAAAAAAAGAAAAAAAAAAGAAAATCAATCTTTCATAATACTTAAGAATATTTACAAATAAGTATTACTTAAGAATAATTTTATGATTACTCCTATAATTGAATACATCTTTTTTTTAAAGGACTGAAATGCACAATTAATTTTATATTTGCATTTGCTTTTCCATATTGCCACTTTCTGATTGTGTTAACCATTTTGTTGAGTATCTGTATGCCCTAAATAATGACATGAGGGCATTTTGCAAACAACACGCATAAAACACTAAGTTTCACAACATTTTAGTTTCTAAAATAAAGTATCAGATGAGATCAGAGAACAATCAGAAAAAAATATATTAATTGGGTGGGGATCCATTTTTAATCAAAATCATACTGGGTATAATTTTCATGCCCTACATAATCATTGGTCCATTGGTGTTAAATTAAAATCGAAATATTTTTAGAGCCAATGAGTTTCTCCCACCAAAATGTTAATTGCTACAATGACCGTGGGAGGAAGCAAAGAGTTGTCTATTGAATAGCTTTTCCACAAATAATTCATTTATTTCTTCTCTCCAAGTTTCTGCCTTCTCTTCTCTGTTTCCTTCAGAGCTGGCCTTCATTGCTGCTCTTTTGTCCCATGTATAGAGGGGCAAATCTACATACATGTATTATATTTTGCATTGTTTAAGGTTGCTTGCAATGTTTGCATTATCAAAGCAAGCCCCATACAATTTAATTCCACCTTCTCAACCTAGTGCCCTCCAAGATTGTCAGACTATCATAAATTACATCACTCAGAACCCTGAAGCCTTCCGCCAATGGGTGTTGTCTTGATGAATGATGGACCTGAAGTGCACATCAGAGCCACTCATCAAGCTGAAGACTGGTGTAAACATATTAATTTACATTGGTTCTCAGTTCTTTATTTTTAGATCCGCATTCCCCAGCTTGGTTGCCTCATGGTCTCCTGATACAGTTGATGACAACACCATAATCACATCTGAAAGGAATGGTCATAAAACCAACTCATGGATCACTATGAGCTGGTTTTCCACCCCCCCCAATATATGCCAGGCTTTGGCAAAATCATTGTAAAACACAATCATGTGACTGTGGGACGCTGCAAATGAGATCAGTTGCTGAGCACCCAAAGTGCAATCATGTGACTTAAAAGGGGGCGAACTTTGTCAGAACTTTGAATCCGAATTGTGAGTATCCCAGGTAGGTCCATAAGATCTTTGAATGGTTGCTAAGCTACCAGTAGTAAGTTGAGGACTACTTGTATAATCAATCTTTGATTATACAGGTATCAGTCTTTCATTGCCACACTCAATTTTAATAGAATTTTGTATTATCCTTATCTGCCATATTCAACTTTAATCCGCATTGTTAAAAATGCTTTTGTGTAGTGAGTGACTATACTTTAAAAGTTTGGTTTGAAGATGTCAGACATCACTTTTGTTTCCATCTCATGGCTTGA
This sequence comes from Thermophis baileyi, assembly GCA_003457575.1. Classification (NCBI taxonomy): domain Eukaryota; kingdom Metazoa; phylum Chordata; class Lepidosauria; order Squamata; family Dipsadidae; genus Thermophis; species Thermophis baileyi. The sequence goes on from QLTV01000437.1 coordinate 1,820,357, forward strand.
GACTTTCACTTCCATTGAAGGACATCATTGTTAGGTTGTGCTTAGGGTATTAGTTAGTGTTAATCTGGCTCTGTTCTTAAGTAACCATGCCCTTTTCATCTCTCCAATTATTATAACTGGTTTTAGTAGTAGGCTTCAGGACAGGGGTGGGTTCTGGATTTTCCTACTGCCGGTTCGCTCAGGGAAATGCCGCGCGGGCGTGTTGCGCGCATGCACAGCAGAGGTGGGTTCCTGCCGGTTCTGACCGGTTCTATAGAACCGGTAGCGGGAATTTCCCCCCGCTCGCCGAACCGGCAGCAATGGCCGGCTGGCCATGCCCCCGAACCGGCTCTCTCGGTGGCACCGTAGGCGCCGCCATCTTGTTTTTTGCTTCTGCGCACGCTGGGGTTTTGGCACTGCGCATGCGTGCACCGTGGCGCGGGAGGAAGCGAACCGGCAGCGAGATAAGTTAGAACCCACCCCTGATGCACAGTACAAAAAAAGAGCTTCTGTGCATGCGCAGAAGCAACAAACAAGATGGCGGCACCATAGGCGCCGCCGAGAGAACCAGCTCGGGGGCGTGGCAGGCCTGTGTCGCTGCCGGTTCCAGTGACTCAGGCCGCCAAGTTACTACCAATTCTATAGAACTGGTCCGAACCGGTAGGAACCCACCTCTGCTTCAGGACCCAAGACAAGGTACTACCGTGTTTCCCCGAAAATAAGACATGTCCCGATAATAAGCCCAACAGGGCTTTTCGGGACATGCGTTGAAATAAGCCACCCCCCGAAAATAAGCCCCCCCATTACTTTCCGGGGGGAAAGGGGGGGGGCATGCCGGGAGGCGCTCTTTTTGCTGCGGGCACTTTTTTGGCCGGGAGAGCGAGAGCAAGTGAGAGTCGAGGGCACGCATACCCCACGAGACTGCTCGGCTCCTCTGGGCTCTGCCTCTGCCAGCGTTTTCAAACGCGCTCCTGCCTCCGAGGAAGAAAAGGGGAGCCTTGATGGCTGCCTCGCCGCCCCATCTCAGGCAGGAGCGCGTCACAACGCTGGCAGAGGCAGAG
>QLTV01000437.1:1851484-1865404 GCA_003457575.1 Thermophis baileyi
CTGTTTGCTGCAAGGAGGCACATTGCTGGGAGGCAGAGGCCAAAGGGTGGGGGCCAGTGGGTGGGCGGGGCTAAATTCGGTGTGTAAGACGCACCCAAATTTTCACCTGTACAAGTGTGTCTTATACTCCGAAAAATACGGTATGTCAGGGGTGAAATCCAGCAGGTTCTGACAGGTTCTGGAGAACCGGTAGCGGAAATTTTGAGTAGTTCGGAGAACCAGTAGCGGAAATTTTGAGTAGTTCGGAGAACCGGCAAATACCACCTCTGGCTGGCCCCAGAGTGGGGTGGGAATGGAGATTTTGCCATATCCTTCCCCCAGGAGTGGGGAGGTAATGGGGATTTTGCAGTATCCTTCCCCTGCCACGCCCAAGCCACACCCACCAAGCCACGTCCACAGAATTGGTAGTAAAAAAATTTGGATTTCACCACTGTGGTATGTGGTTAGGCAGAGGTTAATAAGATCCATAATTCTGGATGTTTCAATCTCTGTGTATTTGGTTAAGTGAGGTGTGCAGTGGAGCAATGTTGCCATAGATTCTTTAGCTAATTTTGTCTCTATGAAAATATTTCAAAGATTTTCTTTGAAAACTGAAGCTGATTGGAAATTTAATATTAAGGTTAGGCTGCCTGTGAAATTTGCTAGACAGCTTTGAGTTCAGGTTTCAAACTGCCAGGTGGGCAAGAGTGGGCGCTCACCCTATCACGTGATACTTGGGTTTCAAACTGCCAACCTTCCAGTTGACAAGCCCAACGTTTTAACCGCTAGGCAACTAAAATAATTACATCCAAAACTAGCCATGTAGCTGAGATTCTACAGTTTAGGGGACTGGAAAATGGGACAGGGCAGAACGTAAGTTACCTGTACAGCTTTATATATTTTTCAGAAATAACTCACTCAGAATTCAATGGTTATTGTTCCCAACCATCTTTGCGCTCTAAACCTTCTGTGAACAGGAATGTTTGGTCATAATAGAAAGTATCTGCAACGGGATAAATTTCCTGAACTGTGCCAAAAGTAAACAAACAGTATTCTTGTTATTTATACCCTGCCCTTCAAGAAAATTTTCCCAGAGCAACTTTACAATAAAAATAGAAGTACAGTAATAGAAGAAAAATAAAGTGTACAATAAAACCACCACTAAAAATAACATCTAACATAATTCTGGCAAAAGCAGAACTATGCTTTTGCTCAGCAGTCAAACCAATGATGGAATAACCCAGAAAGCCTCCTTAAATATATTGCGAAGGACCTAAATAGTTCCTAACACTGTATTGCAAGCACAAATGCCACACACATATAATTCTTGTTCAGCCTTGCTTAAAGACGGCTGCTCAGCTCACAGCAAATTCATGTGATGCTTGTTTGCCCCATGCTTTTTTTATGTGTACCAAGCATCAACTGAAATAACAAAGTGCGGATTTGCTTTTCCAAAGATGATTTTGTAAAGAAATAGTTTGATAAGCTAGCAACATTCACTTAAGAATTAGAGAAGATATGGCCTTAAGCTTAAAGAATACTTTATGTTAATTTGTGCATCTGCCACCTTCCAAAGAATTTTTGCATGGATGTCAACATGCTGCAATTAATTATATATTTTTTTTCTTCATGAGTTCTATGACTACATGGCTGCAATGTCAACTTAAAGTATTGACTAGGCAATAAGCAACTTCATGGATCAGAAACATACTGATTACAGCAAAGGTACAAAGCTGTTTGTCTTTCCCTTTTAAAAGTGGTCAAAACGCTGTACAAAGATACAGTACTTTACACCAGCGGTCACCAACTGGTGGTCCGTGGACCACTGGTGGTCCGCAAGAAAATTTTGGTGGTCCACAGAAAAATTATTTGCATTTTTTAATATTGCACTAAATACTATTTATCTTTTTAAAAAATTCATATTAGTGGTCCGCGGGATTTAAAATTATGAATTTGGTGGTCCCTGAGGTCCGAAAGATTGGTGACCCCTGCTTTACACTGTGGGTCACCCAGTTATGCTTTACTGAGATGAAGTGGAAGCTTAGATAAGCACCGATGGTAGGAAAAATTCTCTGACTTTGCTGGCCATTCCCATCTGCAAGCATTGTTATGCATGGAATGAAGAGTCTGAAATACTTCCCATTTTTGTTATTCATCCAAAGGGACATGCAGCTGTTGCAATATCTTGACTCATCCACTCTCTTTTTAAGGCAAAAGGAAATCATTATCTCTACATGCATGCCACAAACCATAGTAATATTAAGAAAAGGATGCTAAATAGAAGTAAGCTAAGTCACCTTTCTGTCATCTGGCATGCTTCATATGTTGGGACTTCATTCTCCCCAAATTTCCAGCAAACAAAACCAACATATAATGTGAGAATGACAAGCTCAACACATCGAAGGTATTTAGAAAACTGGATTCAGTTGATCTAACCTAATTGCCTAATCTAACCTAATTGCCTGCCAAATAATGACTGAATTACAAAGTCAATGAGGGCAAATATAAAAGGTGCCACTGTAAAATATAAGTAGTCCTTGAATTATGATCACAATTGAGCCCACAATTTCTGTTAAGTGAGTCTTGCCTAATTTTATAACTTTCCTTGCTACAGTTGTTAATTGAATCACTGCAGTTGTTACATTAGTAATACAGTTGTTAACTGGCTTCCCCACTGACTTTGCTTGTCAGAAGATTGCAAAGTGATCACATGACCCCAGGATACTGCAACCGTCATAAATATGAGACAGTGCCAGGCATACAAATTTTAATCAGGTGACCATGGGGATGCTTGCAATGGTCGTAAGTATGAAAAATAGTCATAAATCACTTTTTTCAGTACTGTTGTATCTTGGAACAGTCACTAAAGGTTGAGGACTACCTGTAAAAACTCATGAGTTCATGAGAAAATTCCAATCCAAAAGGCAGTCTAATTACACTACAAATTTCTATTATGTAATCTAATGCCTTTCATCACTCCTAGTAGACTTAAAAGCTTTTTTTATGTAGCCTGAAAGCTCATGAGTTTATTGTCCATTCTTCTACCTTATTAATCATAGTTAGGTTACCATTATATTAGCACTGATGTTAAAGAATTTATTTAAAAAGTTTTCAATTTGAATGCCAAATTGTGTTATATAGGCAAATCATAGCTAAAATGGAGCAAACATAACTGTATTCATACAATTGAATCTTGGTTTGATGAACAGAAAGATGAACAAACATATATCTTCATACAGTTCACTTCTTTCTTCTCAACTTCACAGAACCCAGGAGATTAATTAAATCCTCCTGTTATATGTTTCATTACGGAAAACTGCAAATAATGATTCTGAATAAATTAGAATGTAAAAAGGAGGAGGAAAGATAGACTTCAAAATGTGGCTCTTCATATACTGTTTTTTAAAAAAATAATTGCATTTTCCTGAGGATTTGCTGATCTTGAACGCTACCATCACAAGACAAAACAATTTAGGAATGCAGAAACAGCTATAAGGAAACTATATATCAATTTATAATGTTCCATGTGGGGTGTATATAAAATTGTTTATAGGACATTCCTAAATGACTCCTATTTATATTCATAATTTGCTACTACAAAAGAAGCAAGTATTTTTAATTTCATTGGAAATAAGCAATGCTATACCGTATTATGCTAAATTCATGAAAATATATGTTATTAGTGTTTTGTTCTGATGTGGGAAAGAAAATTCACAGAATTCTGACAATTGATACAGTACAGGATTGTATCAATCCATTTAGACTTCTTTACAAGAAGCTTTAACCATCTATATAATTGACTTTACCCATTCCATCTTTACCCATTTAAAATATCTTACAAATATAAGCACAGAGTTAATTCAAACATAGTTCAAATTCATTTATATCCAGCTTTCAAAAAATATCCCAAGAATAAATGAAATTACAATAATAAAAAACCCATGTGAAGAAAAGGTAAAATAACTTTATATAGAAAAAAACAATCTATAAACACTATATAGAAAAAATTATATAAATACTGTACTAATTAGAACTTCTAAGGCACATGAGCATCCAGCCTTGTTTTAAGAAAAAGAGGAAAGGAAGGGCAATTCGCCAAACAATCTTCACAACAGCTGTGTACAAGGGTAGCTCTTTCAACTTCATTTCTCTGAAGGAATGTATGAAGTCATACAGAACAAGACCTTATCAACAACTGGATAGTTCACTAAGGCAGAGCCTTTCCCTTTCCACTTCCTGTCTTAAGCTACAAACAACTGATGTTAAAAGGGAAAATGCACATTTTTATTATTTATAATTCACATGATGTTGTTTTACTTATAATCCCTTTTTAAATGAGAACTTACAACTCACCAAACAAATCTTGTAATTTAGAAAACAGGATCTGAGCAAGCTGAGTTCGTCTTAGTCTTGATATAAAAATTCAGCTGTGCCAGAGAGTTATTAAAATACTAGGAAATTGATCGATAACCCATCCTAAAATAATAGTCTTTCAAAACTACTTTTGATTTATATACCTATTAATTAGACCGCCGATATTAAAGTTAGAATTTGCTTCAAAAACACATATTTGAAAACAATTTTCTAGGGTGTTTTTCCAATGTTGTACTATTATAACATTTTTTAATCCTCGTTAAAACCAAACAAACCACCTTCAGTCTATGTATTGTGTGAGCCCACATATATACAGTACTTTCAGCTTTAAAATGTGAAAGTTTATTGGTCTTACCTGACCAATAGTTAACTGTTGGAATTGCCTTCGTCTTCATCAATTTATTATTTCCTTTTGTTTATGAGTACTAGATCAGATTTTATTTCACCTGGACAATCCCAGTACTCAGGAAACAAGTATGAACAATCTTTAAATACAGGAATTATGTAATGATACCACTGGAATGCAATCAATGTATGATGGTGTGTAATAAAAAAAGAATGATCTAGATACTGGATGAAGCATTTTAAAAAATACTCAGCAAATTACTGTGACTTGCAACAAGTTGCAGCATCTAGCCAACTCTACATGTCAAAAAGTTAAGTAGGATCAGACCTGGGGTAGTTACTTGGATTTGGACCTGGAAATCCTAAGTTTATGGGCTAAGCTGAGAAGTAAAAACAAACCCTGAAAAAGGCAATAGCAGATCACTTCTGTATTATTGCTAAAAAGATTGCACGGAGCCATCTATATAATCACCAGAAGATGAGTTTAGTTCAAGGGAATTTTACCCCTATTATCATTATGAAAATAGGAGCAACCATTTCACACTGCACTAGCTCAAGAAACATTAAACACAGCATAATTATCTTTTATGGTCCAACATGGTTTACAGAACATCATTCACAGTAACATTTTCACTGTATATTTGCTCCCTGTAATAGACAATAGATACTGTCATATTCAGTGCCAGTGCTAAAGGGAATGAGTTAGGTTATAAGAAGCAGAGCACTTACAATGCAGATGACCACAAGGTAGATGGGAAATTACAGTGTATAATAATGAGAGGCTTCGAATGTTCTAGCTATGAATGAACCAGAGAGTTGGAAACCTTTGAGAGCAATGCTCATTGTGTCTTATCCTGGCAGAGCTAAAACATAGTTTTATTATCAACATCTGCAGACCAGCCATTGTGAATGAAAATGAAGCTGGAAAGAACCTGATGGATTCCTTAGAAAAAACAAAGTGATGTAGCTATGTCCATTTTCCTTAAGGATCAACGAAAAGAAGTGGCTCCCTTCAGAATATACTGGAGAAAAGTATAATATGAAGAAGCCTATTAAAATTATTCAGCTCTGCAGAACATATTTTTTCCAGTTTGTAATTTAACTTTTCTGGACCAATATTTTCAGTACTCTACTTCCCTCTCCCCAGTCTTATCCTTATAAAAATGTTTTAAAGAGCAGCAATAACTGCAATCTGTATAAGAGATCTCTGGGAGAATGATTCAACAGGATAAAAACTTGGAATACCTATGGAGTATTTCTACAGTCATTAAACTATTGCCCAAGAGCTGGTGCCCCCAGGCCAAATTTTACCTTCAAAGGATTCCTTGGCTTCCAGATTGATAACGAAGCAAAAACAAAATTAAAAACCCCAAGTGGAGGTGCAGTAGGACTGAAACTAGACAGGGAAAAGAACTTTTGGAATTTTAGCCTTTAGTTCAAAATAGCCAACCAGGAAAACCAGCTGCTGACCAGGAAAGCAACAAATTGTTTTCACTGCTAACCCAAGATTTATGCAAATGTGCTGGAAGCAAAAACTGGCCCTGAAGAGAGTAGGAGAAGCTCTAACCTACGGGTACCATTCTGCCTTACAGAGACTCACCTTAATACAATATGGAAACCATATTCTTGTAATTATTATATGACCTTACACACATGAAACTACAATGGGCTTTAAACAAAACTTATATATAACCAAGCATTTTACATAAACTATGAAGAGGCACATAGTGTTTACTCACTACATGAGTAGAAATGGCAGTATTTAAGAATCATTTCCCCCCCAGACTAAGCTAGTATGTCTGTATGGATGAAACATCTGAAGATGACCACTGTGCCTGAAATCTCTGTACAGAACAAAATCATTAAACTCTGGATCACTAACATTATTTCTCACATCTTAGAGTGTCCCTTGGGAAATCTTCCATCTGAACCTTCTTAAACTTGTTGAACTCACAAACTTTCTTCATGTGAAATTTATGTTAGCAAAAGTCATTCTTTTCTGGAACCAAAACAGGATGCACGAAAGACATAAACCCAGACCTTTAACAGAGTTAAAGTTTTGACACTGTTGTTGTAGCAGCATTCTACTAGCAAGCCAAAGACAAGAAAAATTATGAAGTTTATATTGAGGACTCATTTTTCAGCCATGCCATAATAAGTACTTATTATAGACAGCACAATGAACATGGCTATGACTGTAGATGGGACTTTGTTTTGCCAATTAATATTAATTATCTTTGTTTAAAAACATCAATTGTTAAAAGAATTGTAGGAAATAAAAAACTACAACTTCCATGCCGAGAGTGAAACAGCTGCTAGAGTTTCAGCTCTAAGTAGACATATGATAAATTCAAGAAAGACAGATTACCCTTGTCCAATTCATCTTCAGTGTGTGGTCCATTGAGACAGAGTGACACCATTTCTTGCCATTTGTCTTTCAGGCACAATAACCTTAGCACTAATAAATGAATGATTAAGCACCAGCTTATTCTGCTGTGTGACCTGGATACAGTTACCAGTTTCTCTGGGTTGAACTAAATACCTGCAGCCCACTTTTTAAAGCAAGTAGCAGTGCAGGAAAAAAAGAAGGGCAATTCTGTTTATTCATTTTCAAAACTCCAAACTAAAACTTAAACCAGACCTAGACTCTATGATGTATATAAAACATGATCAGGGAGAGTTCCCTATGTTTCTCTTAGCACAATTAAAATACAGGTATTTTTACACTTTATCATCTCTGTAAGTTAAAAGCTAAAAAAGTACATTTCATAATGTTTACATAAACTGTCATAGGAATATTGGGAAATCTTTGACTATTCTCTTTAGTTTATGAGCAGGTAATTTATTTTACATTACCTCTTTCAAGGTTCACTTATATCATAGCAGCTAGGTATATACTGGTTTTCTCAATATAGTATCTTGCAGGTATGCTGCAGGACTCCCAGCATCCACAGCCACTTGTTCATGAAGAATGGCAGTTCAGTATTTCTGGTTGCTGCAATGTGTTTTTAACAAGCACTTAAGCAGAACCAAGTGGTGTAAAATTTTCCCAGTGCTACTTCAGCCTGTAGCAAACAGACGTTGCAAGCACTAATAACAAAGAGGAGGGGGTGGTGCCTTTGAGTCAGTGGCTTGACTGGATAAGTCCCTGCAATTTTCTTGGCAAGGTTTTTTGGAAGTGGTTTGCCATTGCCTCCTTCTTAGGGTTGAGAGAGGGTGATTGGCCCAAGGTAACCCAGTTGGCTTTGGGCCTAAGGCAGGACTAGAATTCATAGTCTTCCAGTTTCTAACCTAATCCCTTAGTCACTACACCAAACTGGGTCTCTTAAGAAAAATTAACTTTAGTTAAAACGACAGTATCCATTATAATTGAAGTTGTTATGGGGTGAGATGCAGAGTTGTGCATACAGAAAACAGAACTGTATTAGGGACAGGCTACATGCTCAGGCTAGAAGTTAAGCAAGAATCAGGAATATGTTGTAGGATGCCAGAGAGGAGACTGTAACTTTAAATCACGTTTCCAAGCATTGCAGCCATGCAAATCTTTTGGTCCTACTCTACCAGCAATCTCAATTAGGGCTGACAACAGCTGCTCCTGCAGCCAAAGATTGTGATTTAAGATAAGGAGTCTTTTCATGGATAGGAGTATTACAGGGATTAACTGGGAATCCAGGAATGGAATAATTTCCCCAACAACTTCATAGTTAGGCAGGCATTTGTTACATCTTGGGAGGGGTTGGACTGTGGGAGGAAGACAGAGTTATTATAATAATTGCTCTATTAGAGTCCTTCCAGCCATGTGGCAATTGCATCAGGGCTTTTACAACCTATTGTAATGGCCCAATCAGACACAGAAGACCATTCCCTTTATGGTCATTTAACTTCCAAAAATCCAAGGACTTAAAATGAAACATCAGATGTCATTTCTTCCCTGCTTCTCTGCAGTAACTTTGCACATGGCAGCAAATACTCGTGTCTAGTTTCCACAATATGCTTGCTTGCTATATTCACAATTTAAATTTTAAAATGCAGATTTGTAGCCCTTAAGAAACCTTCTATTACTTATGATATGAATTTCACTGCAAATGAAATAGATGTGAAAAGTTGTAGATGAATGTTTTATAAATGTGATCTCAAATTATATAGATTAAATGTCTCAAATTCACTTTTTATATTCAGTTCAAAAATTTGACAAAAATCCCATTGTTTGGGCAAAATATTATTAAATCAAGATAAATCTATAAGATGCATACAGTTGGAACTCGAACAAGGAAAGCTTTCTTTAGGTAGCATCCTTTTGCTTATAACATAAATGTTGACATGCTTTTAGGCTCTTAAATATACATGTTCTAAAGGACCTTTATAGGATCAATTCCAAAGTGTTACACAGCTGTAATGCTTATAAGCTTTGTGTGTGTGGGGGGGGCTCAATAAATCTCACCAGATGTAAGATTGAAATCATGCTATGATCCTGATCATACTTACATGAAATTAGAGCACATGATTTGCATGAAGGAAGTCTCAAGTGAGGTCTCTGGCGTTTCTATATAAAAGGCCTAGGTAGAAAGAAGGTGATGGGAAAGCTAAGCTTCCTATGTATCTAAAGATTATAGAAAATGGCATGATTGTAGCCAGGTGTTTATATTATTATTATTATTTTTTGTAAAGTAACAAACCTAAGATGCAACATTCACTTCTGCAACTATTTATTTCAAGAGCAATCCAATTTCCAGGGAGAGAAAGAGAGAGAGTGTCCTCCCAACATCATAGAAGCTACTGTATAATTATTCAGACTAGTAGTTATTCTAGTTTAAGGCTTTTGTTATACTGTCAGCAGTATTCTAAAACTTGACAAAAAACAATGCTTTCTAAATGTTCCATTAGAATCTTCTTAGCAGAGTATGGGAAATTCACACCTGGCACACTACATTCTGAAGCTAAGAAGGCTACAATAAATCATTTTTGGTGTAGATTCAAGGAAAGCCGGGTAGTGTTATTAATTCAACCAGTTTAACAGCAACAAATCAAAACTTTAAAAGAATGAGAAACCTAGTTGCATTTTAATCTCCTGTAAAAGGAAAGGAAACAGCATTTCCTACATACATACTCTCATGACTCTTTCCTGCAGTAGAAATTAAAGGCTGTATCACACAAAAGAACTTAAGAATGTCCAGGTCAAACAACAGGAGCTGAAGTTGAAGGCTGCATAAAGACAATATGTTACAGAGTTCCATGCTATAAACTACCGGTAGTCCCCATTTAAAGTGTTATGGCTCCAAATTTTGGTTGTGTTTGCACAGCAAATTTAACTGGATCAAAAGGGAAGGTTAATGTGTTATTCGAGTCTGAGAATAAAGGAGGATTAGTTTCAGGGCTAAGCAATCACAAGCTTGAGGCTAAACTAACCTAAGTCAGCCATATCACACACACAGGAAGAGAATTGATCTTCCCTTCCTCTTACCAGCACAAAGAAATGCAGCTTCTCCAAAATGAAGCTCTTCTAAGAATGCAGTTTCCCCTTTCCTTTTACTTTTTACCCCCTCTGGCTACATGGGGAGTGGAAGAAAGGAATGAAGATGGATTAGCATCCTCCCAACAATGTCCATAAATGTCCACAATGGTTTGAACAGGTTTAAAAAAAGAAAAGTAGCAAGAGTCATCTTTGTGGGAACTGGGAGTGGGAGGGAATATCATATCCCATCTGACCAGAGAGTTTAAGACTCTACATTGCTAGGCCACATAGTTATTTCTCCTGGGATGGTTGACTATCTGAGTCAGCCCTGTCATCAAATCAGAGTCATAGAATTTAAGTTGATGATTCATTTCATTCAAAGGCTAACTTTTCAGTAGCAAGAAAGTGGATCTTCTATAGCACAGTGTCAAACTCGCTGCGTCACGTTGATGTCATGTGACGTATCGTGAGGTTTTTGCCTTCGCTGGGGTGGGCGTGGCCTGCATGTGACACATCCAGCCTGTGGGCCGCCAGTTTGACACTCCTGTCTCCAGAAGTCAATTGTAGAACATGTGACCTTGCATTCAGAGAATGCCTAGACCAATTAAAAACATTCTTGGTGAGTGCTGTAAAAGAGCTACCTTTTCTGGGAGAACGCAGCAATGTTTGCTTAGAATAAATTATAAATGAAACAAAATGTTAAAAAGTTATGATATTTATGTAGTTACTTACCAAGCACATCTAAATTATATTAAAGTAACCAAAAATATCTTTACAATCCCCAAGGCATGTCACAACTTTTGAGCTCCCCCCAATGTTTGGAAATCGAAAGTTGAAAAATTTGACACGCCCTATAACCGTGATGGCGAACCTATGGCATGCGTGCCAGAGGTGGCACGCAGCGCCCTCTCTAATGGCACACGAGCCATCGTCCCAGCTCAGCTCCACCATGCATGCGTGCATGCCTCCCGCCAGCCAGCTGATTTTCGGGTCTCTGCCGCGCATGTGCGGGGGTGCATGAGGGAGATGCATGCCTGCACGGGGTGGGTCATGCTTGCATGCGCGGGAGGCACACACATATGCGCTGGGGCGGGCGCAGTATGGGGTTGTGCATGCATGCGTGGGAGGAGTGGGGGCTCACGTGTGCATGTATGGGGGTGGGGCGCGGGGGGGTTGCGCGTGCATTGCATTACGGGTGCGGGCACACCTGCGCGCTCTTGCGCGCAGGCGCGCTTTCGGCACGTGACGACAAAAAGGTTAGCCATCACTGCCCTATAACATGTGCACCTTCTTAGTTTAGGTTAGATATACTCTACCAAATGGTAGAACTGAGCTGAAGCTGCTCTAAAAATATTTAACATGAATTTAGCTATTTTGTACAGAAAATTGTCATTACTCAGATTTCCATGAAACCAACCAGCCAACCTGGTTTTGAATATTATGTGAACTTAATCCTTATAAGCTTATTCAATAAAGCAGTTAAAACAAACCATGGCTTGATATAACATGTAAACAGAACAGTGAATAAGTAGTCATTTTTTTCTCTCTCTCTTTTTCATCAGTTTATATCAGAGTTAGTGTAGGATTTAGAATTGCAGTGCTGTTGTAATATAAAATGTTTTCAAACTCTCCTGCAAGGATCTATGCCGAACAGGTTACATGAGGCACTCCAGCCATTTAAAACAACAGTCTCCTGTCATCATTATCCAGGACACTCTAAGGAAATTCTGACATTTCCTCTAATTTGGTTCCTTCCCTCTACCACCCAAAAAAATTCATTAATGCTGCATCCGTAAAAGGGTATCCCACCCAAACTAAGGAAGTGTTGGTTTAGTGTGTCACACATTCCCACATCTGAACAAAACCATGCTGCACTGTTTGTTTTAATAAGTTAGGAACTGAATCTTTTAATTGTATTCCCTGGTGGTTATGACTTGATTTTTTCTTTATGTCCGGGGGCTGTGAGATTTAATTACAGCCAAGTGATTTTTCCATTAAGAAGACTTAAGGGATTAGTAACCTATATTGAAAAGAAAAACTCTCCTTGCTTATTTCTTATTGCAATAGGGAAGCAGAAATATGAATGCAGATCAATGAGTTCAACATTGGCTGATTTGAAGGTTACAGAGCTCTGATGTGATATCTGATGTGTCAACGTAATTTCAAAACACAGAAGCGGATGTAATACAGCTTTACAACTTTATAAACTTTAGCTGGTTTATCATTTCACAAATGAGAACATAGCCGTAGTTTTCTATAGGATAGCCTGATTGCATAATTAAAAAAAATTAATTTGCCTTTGTTAACAGCTAAACATAAAAATCTTTACTATTTATTTTATTTATTTATTTGTTTGTTTGTCAAACATGTACAAGATAGCAGGTATAGGTATAATCATAAACATAATCAAAGTGAATACAGATAGATGAAGACAATAGGACAGTAGGACAGGGACGGTAGGCACGCTGGTGCGCTTATGCACGCCCCGTACAGACCTCTTAGGAATGGGGTGAGGTCAACAGTAGACAGTCTAAGGTTAAAGTTTTTTGGGTTTGGGGAAGAAACCACGGAGTCAGGTAGTGAATTCCAGACATTGATCACTCTGTTGCTGAGGTCGTATTTTCTGCAGTCGAGTTTGGAGTGGTTTACATTAAGTTTGTATCTATTGTGTGCTCGTGTATTGTTGTGGTTCGACGTAGTTCTAAGTTGTCTAAGCCCAAAATTTCAAGTCTTGTGGAATAAGGTATTCTGTTGCAAGTGGAGGAGTGGAGGACTCTTCTCGTGAAATATTTTTGGACTCTCTCAATTGTATTAATATCCGATATGCAGTGCGGGTTCCAGACAGGTGAGCTGTATTCGAGAATTGGTCTAGCGAACGTTTTGTATGCTCTAGTTAGCAGTGTAATGTTGCCAGAGAAGAAGCTACGCAGGATTAGGTTGACTACTCTTAGTGCCTTTTTGGCAATGTTGTTACAGTGGGCTTTGGCACTCTTACTACTAACGTAGAAGAGAATATATATAGTTTGGTCGAGCTATGGAGTCCTTAGTGCTCTTTGAGCTGTTTTCTTGCAAATGTTTCGTTACACAAGGTAAGAACTAGTGGTCATGTGAACAGAATTTGGGTAAATTCACGCTTACGAACCCTCGCAAGCATTATGCCCTCCTTTCCCCTTTTGCTCACATGCACCCTGCACTCTTCTTCCCAGCCACCCTGTGCTTGCACACATGCTTGCACACACCCGCACTCTCTTTCCCCGGCCTTCTTGCACTCATACGCATGTACATACCCACTAGTGGCCTCCTTCAGGGGTGGGTTCCAAATTTTTTTACTACCACTCTGTGGGCGTGGCTTAATTTTGTGGGAGTGGCTTGATGGCCATGTGACTGGGTGGGAGTGGCTTGGCGGTCGTGTGACCAGGTGGGAGTGGCCAACTTGTAAAATGTGGTGAAAAAGTGACTTATGACCATTTTTCACACTTAACGACCATTGGTCATAAGTCACTTTTTTCACTGCCATTGTAACTTTGAACAGTCACTAAATGACTAGTTGTAAGTCAAGGACCAACCTGCACTTAAAAGCCACACACAGATGAACATATGAAAGCAGCCACGGAGTCACATAAAAGGTGATTGCTGCAAGAAGCAATTACCTCAAAAACCAGTTATCACACAGAAACACACAAAATTGTCAGAAATGGTGTAGGATCTCCTACTTGAGCAAGGGGTTGGACTAGATGACCTACAAGGTCCCTTCCAACTCTGTTAATGTT
>QLTV01000437.1:1865551-1878113 GCA_003457575.1 Thermophis baileyi
TTTAAAAAAAAACCTTTCCTAAAAACAACGAAATGCCCTGAAAAAAATTAACAATAAAATATCCTTTTAAAAAAACCATTAAAAGCATAAAGAAAAAAAAAAACCAGCCACTTAGTAGCAGGCAGAAACAACCACTCTCCAACCACAGCTACTGTGGCCTAGAGGTAGAACTTTTACCTCACAATCAGGAGGTTGTGAGTTCAATCCTAGGTAGAGGTGCCGCTGGGCTTCAATTTGAAAATAAAATAAAAATAAAATAAAGCCAAAAAAAGATGGCGACCGCATGCACAGTGCTGGAAGTCACCTTCTGAGCATGCTCAGAAAAAAAATAAAAACCGAAATTTTTTTTAAAAAAAGATGGCGGCCCCCACGGATTGGCAACCACCCATCTGGTTCGGATGATGTCACTAGCGGGTCGCTGCCGGTTCGGGCGAACCGGTAGGAACCCACCCCTGGCCTCCTTCCTGGGCCTCCTTGTGCTTACACACTCCATGCTGTTCCCCCGGCCTTCCTGAACTTGTGCCACTTGCACCACACTGCAGCATCCCCCACCCTCAATTTGCACACAGCCTGTGCTGGGCCTGCTACACAATCCTGCTGCACCCCTACACTCCTTACCTGGCACTCCATCCACCTCCTGCCTAATGAGCCATATACATTTACATATCCATATCCATATCCATTTATTGACCATTTGGAGTTACGACACTGCAAAAGGTGACTTATAGCCATTTTCACACTTACGACCATTGTAACATTGCCATGATCATATAATCAAAAGTCGGATGCCTGGCAACTGGTTCATATTTATGATGGTTGCTGTGTCCCAGGTCATGTGATCACCTTTTGTGACCTTCTGACAAGCAAAATCAATAGGGAAGCCACTTAACCATGGTTCTAACTTAACAACTGCAGTGATTCATTTAACAACTGTGGCAAGAAAGGTCATAAAATGGGGCAAAACTCACTTAACAACTGTCTCGCTTAGCAACAGAAATTTTGGGCTCAATTGTGGCGTAAGTCAAGGACTAACTGTATTTTGAATTAGGACAACTGGAGCTGTCTGGATTGCTATTGTTAAGTGTTGCAGTCATGTGCTGTCATTGCTTAGTGATGGCAATCCTGAGCCAACTATAGTTGTAACCAGAGGACTACCAATACCTGATAATAATGATAAGACTGATATCCTGATTTGTAGCTAGAGATTAATCCAAATGTTTTCAGTAGGGATGGGAAAGAGGCTCAACCCTCATGGTTAGTCAAATAATGCTATGTCAATCCAATATATCATGATTTGTTCGAAACAGCTAGATGGTAATCACAGTTCTTCTAAGTATATGTTACATAATGGTAAGTCACAAATGACATACCAGAACATTACCCAATCTAATAATAATAACAAAACGTATGCCTATCTTTTTATCTGAATGCTGTATTGAGCTCTCAAAGGAAAGGCAAGATATATATCTCAGTACTCAGGTTCATCTTATATTATAATAGCTACAGGTTCAGATATTCTTCTTTATGCTTAAGTGATGCATATGTAGAACCACACATTTTTAGGCACCTTTTTTTTGTACACAGATATGCAATCTTTTTGTATCATGTTAACAACGCATTAGCTAGCTTGTCCTAACAAGCTAGAAGTATTCTATAAGACATGTACCTATAGCCTAAAGATTACAAACCAAATATTGACAAATTGCTTTATTTATTTATATGTATCCTGCATTTATTATTTAAAGGTAATACAGTAGGAAACAAATTTAACCCAGCTAAAATTGCTATTAAAATGCCATGAGAAACTACATAGAACAGTCACAGAAAATATCAAACAATATTTGGAAAATTTTATGTATAGATTGTACCTCAAACTGATACTGCTAGGTAGTACTTACAGCAATATCTCACCAATGTGTTGGCAGGAATGTGGAGAAACTGGATGATATTTCTATGTGTGGTAGAGGGGAAAAATTCTGGACACACCTCTGTAACAAATGCAGCAGTAGACTCTAAGTCAAATCTGTATCTGCTATTTTTAAGAGCAGATAAGGATGTCCTACTTAAGGAAGCTTTCAGCTGAATACAAGATAAAGACGCCTTTGAGTCTGGTGACCAAATGGGTATGTCTATATACTTTTCTTGGCAACAATAAGGAAATAATTTCTCTTCATATTTTCACGTTTACAATACTTTTCTCTTAGGTTCCCAGCCTTGTCAACATAGCCATGTCAATGTCATAGCCTATATCACCATGCTTACATATTGTCAATATGTTTTTTATTTCCTTGACAATGTATGTATTTCTGTCTTTGTTTTGCTTTTTCCAATTTTCTTTCTTAGTATGCTGATGACACTGAACTGAATATTGCCATCTCAGGGAGAGCTGAAAATGCTGTTAAAAGTCTTGAACTAGTATCTGAAGATGGTAAGAAATGGAAAGAAACAAGCTCAGATTAATACTATCAAGATGGAGTTGTGTTTTGTTAATAAGCAACCAGGAATATTAGTCTTCAAGATACTATACTTCCTGTTGAGGGGCTGGTCCCTCTAGACCCGTGATGGCGAACCTATGGCATGCATGCCAGAGGTGGCATGCAGTACCCTCTCTGATGGCACACGAGCCGTCGCCCCAGCTCAGCTCCACCGCACATGCGCGTGCGCCTCCCGCCGGCCAGCTGATTTTCAGGTCTCTGCCATGTATGCGCAGGGCGCATGCGCAGGGTTGCCCGTGCATGCGTGGGGTCGCACACATGTGTCACACACGCATGCGCAGGGTCGCACACACATGCGTGGGGTTGCACATGCATGCACGAGGCGGGGGAGCGCAGGGGGGTCGCACACACATGTGGGGGGCACGCAGGGTGGTGGTGGCCACACATGCATTGCATTATGGGTGCGGGCGCGCGTGCTTTCGGCACGCAACAACAAAAAGGTTAGCCATTACTGCTCTAGACACACAACTCCTGCTAGAATAACAGATGGAAGCTGTGACCCAATGGGACCATCACCCAGCTGCAGAATTTACACCAGTTGTCATGCCCCAGCATATAACTTTTATATACTGTTCTTGCTCTCTAGCCCCATCTAGTGGCCTGAGGGACAAATACAAGTATATTGTTTGAAGCTGACCCAACCCATTTTACCCATCAGCCCGCACTCTCAAACCAAGTGCACGCTGGGAAGTCAGACTCCATTTCCTTTAGCATTTGGCGAAGGCAGAAGAACAAGAAGAATCCATCTTAATCTGTGGCACATGGTCATCCAAGGACAAACCCATCCCACACACAAAGCATCGCTGGTGAGATTTAAATTGCTTATATTTATTAATTGTTATGTTCAGCAGTAACTTAATACTGTCCATCTTGTATTTGATTCTCATTGTGTGTATCCCTATTTTCCCCAGTTTCACCGTATCCTGTTCAGATCTACGCACATGGTCTGTCTTATTGGAGGATAGGTGGGTTTAGCTGCATGTCGAGCTGCACACAGACTAATGTGTAGTGAGGACAGAACACCAATTATGGTCCTATCTAGATCCCTTCTGAAAGTGACTTACACCTTGGTCACCATACAATTTGGCTACTGTAATGTAATCTGAAAGCATCCTTTGAATATGATTAAGAATTTACAACTGGTACAGAATATAGTGGCCAGGTCTGGCTACTAGTTGAGAAAATCCATTATTGTAAAACAGTTATTTTGAGATTACTGCGTAAGTTGCCAGAGGGCTTCTAGGTCCAATTAAAAGCATATCATTAAGAAGTATTACATGAAATTTTGGGCAATGATATGAGATTTCATATTTACATTAATTTTTATTCCCCCATATGGTGAACCAATGCTTCTGGTATCTCTTTTGAGATATAGCTTTCTATGGACATTCTTGGACATGTGAGTGAACTGCGATTTTAACTGGTCCTGAACCAGAGGTGGGTTCCTCCCGGTTCGGACTGGTTCTATAGAACTGGTAGTAACTTGGTGGCCTGCGTCGCTAGAACCGGCAGCGACCCAGGCCTGCCACGCCCCCAAACCGGTTCTTTTGGCGGCACCATAGGCACCGCCATCTTTTTTGCTTCTGCGCATAAGCTTTTTTTAAGCACTGCGAATGCGCAAAGCGCACGCGCCCACGCACCACACCATTGAGCAAAACAGCAGCGAAGAAAAGAAGAACCCACCCCTGCCCTGAACCATGAAATAAGTGACTAAACACTCTAAAATTCCTTGGAAGACACTCTAAAATTCACAGCACTAAGTGCTCAACTAATTCAATCCCTGGCCTAGTCCCCTGTGCCCCTCCCCTCATTCAAATGGCTTTTCCATCAGCTGTGACTAAATGTTTAAGAAGCATTTGGTAAGACCTGTTGCCTTAAAGACCTTCAGAATGAGCACACAAAGTGACATTCTGAGGATGTGCAACCTCTCTATTGCCTCCTCCCTTCCGCTTTTCCAGCAATATTAGATTACAACTTAGCAACAGCAAGGGTGGAGGAGGAAATTCCTTTCTTCTCACCTTCCCAAGCAGCTTTGATTTTTTTACACATTGCTGTACAATGCATACTTATTATTGTTTTGGGGAATTATAGCAACACTACCCTTCTCTTACTAATTTGTTTTCTAGAATGCTTTTAACTGTGTAAAGAAAGAGTGCTATGCATAGGAAAATTAAACTAAGAATTATATATTCTACAACAGCAAACACCTACAAATAGTAGTTTCTAGAACTGCTTTCCCTCCTACCGCTCCTGTGTCTCTCTCAAAAAATTACACATAGAAACAGTAGTAACAAAATATATGCTCCATAGTTCTGTTTGGTGCCTACATAAGTACCAGTGGTGGGTTGCTACCCGTTCGCCCCGGATCAGGCGAACTGGTAGCGACGGCGATGGGAGGCTCCGCCCACCTGCCCAGATGTCATCATGGACGATCTGCGCATGCGCAGAAGCGCCGCGTGTGAGTTCACAGTTCCGAACCGGTAGCGAAGGTAAGTGAAACCCACTACTGATACTTACGTATAGGAATATGTGTGTGTGTGTGTATATAATATATTCTTTTCTGTTAAAATGAATATAGAAGCCTATACATATAGGAATGTAGAGGTTTAAGCTGTAGCAACCACAGGGTTTATTCTGAAAATACAGAATGATAGCATTTTTTCATGCATTAATTCTGCATCCTTAAGCAGCAATATAATTGTCTGTTTGGAAATGATCTGAACTTTTATGAATGTAAAGTTTGAAAATGGCACGTGTTCTTACTTCATATAGTCACAAAGACTTGGCTCAGTTAATCTTTATTATATAGTATCTGGGATCTTTGTCCTCCTTCTGCAGGTGGTAAATTGCAATGATCAGACAATTTGTGCTTTTGTAAGACAATCCCACTTCACATAGACTATCATCTACTTGGTGAAGGAAGAAATATGTTATGTCAACACTATCTCGAGAGCCAGTGTATAATTGTGAAAATTATTATGTTGTGGTCTGTTCAGTATCTCACCCTGGAGCCTTTTTCCCTACTGATCTCAGTAGGCATTTCAGAAAAACTTTAATTTTACTTTATTATATAGTGAAGAAATGAACAGATAACTATTTTAAACAAATGATGTTTAAAAAAAATGATACTGTATCATTTTCAGGGTACAGATAGAGGGCATCACTTAAACTATTCCACAGGAAATTCTCCTTACATTTTTTAAAAATCAGCAGAAAAACAAGTTTTATTTGCCCATATGCAAGAATGCATATGTATACATTATTTTGAAGTACCGGTATATATTTTTAATCATGCCTGCAAAACATTTTCATGTACTTCAGAGGAAGCAGAACTTTGCTCTTAGCTAATTTGTTCCATGTTTATAGGTAGTGTGCATTCTGAGTGTGCATACGTTATACAGCTATGTATATATGTATGTATATATGAGTGAGAAAATTAAATAACTGTAAGCAACAGTAAATAACAACATGTGATAAACAAACTGCACTTTTAAAACCTGAGCTAAAATTGTTCATTTTGCAAGTGAAAATGATTGTTAGGGTGCCCACACTCTCTGTCTCTATATTGGGATGTCTAAGAGCGTGTTGAAAAAAATTGACAATGAAAACAGCAATTAAAAGATAGAGTAATTATGGGGGGTTGCTCTGCATATCGCAAGGACATATCACTGCTACAATAAAGTATATGCCCAGTTTACTAATTATCAGACATTCAACCTACAACAGACTGTTAACAATGAGAGAGTTAGAGGAAATTAATTTTAAATTAATAGTTTTTCGCCACAATGTAAAAAAGATGTTGAGACTCTAGAAAGAGTGCAGAGAAGAGCAACAAAAATGAATAGGGCACTGGAGGCTAAACCACATAAAGAACGGTTGCTGGAATTGGGTATGTCTAGTAGTTTAATGAAAAGAAGGACTAGGGGTGACATGATAGCAGTTTTCCAATATCTAAGGGGTTGCCACATAGAAGAGGGGGTCAACTTATTCTCCAAAGCACCTGAAGGCAGGACAAGAAGCAATGGATGGAAACTAATCAAGGAGAGAAACAACCTAGAACTAAGGAGGAATTTCCTGACAGAACAATTAATCAGTGGAACAACTTGCCTCCAGAAGTTGTGAATGCTCCAACACTGGAAGTTTTTAAGAGATTGGACAATCATTTGTCTGAAATGATATAAGGCTCCCTGCCTAAGCCAGAGGGTTGGACTAGAAGACCTCCAAGGTCCCTTCCAATTCTTCTATTCTATTCTATTCTATTCTATTCTATTCTATTCTATTCTATTCTATTCTATTCTATTCTATTCTATTCTATTCTATTCTATTCTATTCGATTCCATTCTATTCTATTCGATTCCATTCCATTCCATTCCATTCTTTCATTTGCGGGTTTCTATATTTGTTAGGAACAATGGTGCCTACAGGAGACAAGAGATGTAAGTCTTATTTCTCTCCTATGTGTATCATGACATTAGCAAGAGGGCCCAATTGATTTGGGGCTACAGAACTACAGGAATCTTAGTAATTGGAGGCACAAAATATGTGGAAGGCATCTCAATGAATCTATTCATTAAACAAAGGTTCACATGAATTGGCCAAGGATATCAAATTGGCTTTAACTGCCAATACACACATACCCTCCAGCATATCCACAAACCAGGACCTTCACCTAAGGCTTCAATAATATCAGAGCATGTTTTCATGTTTGTTTTTCCTGATGGATTGTGGCAAATTATCACTTTCAATTACATCCAAGATTGTACAGTATGACTGAAGCTGTTTTGTAAACTTAGCTTGGAGAACAAGCCAGTTTGCCAATTTAGATATAATGACAAATTACAGTCTGCAGTCAACAAAGAAGCCATTAGTTAAGTTGAATGAGAAACAAATAGACAGATGAGGGGAAAACATGAGATCAAATCCTAGTTTTTGTTAATCACTTGATTTATACCACTTTATATTGTAGTCAATAAAAGACAATATACTAGTTGTCACAAAGTGCTAAAAAAGCGTGATATTTACAAGTTCTGGGGGTAAACCTGAGCAGATGACAGAGTTTTATGATATTGGACCGACATAGTTACTATAAAGATTGCTAAAATAAAGTATTAAGAACTTCAAAAATTTCAACAGACTATATATCCCATTACTGGTGTTTTGTTTTTGAAAACTCTGATGCCAGGTTCTATGAAGGAATGATCAGAAACAGCATGTCAAGATCAGAACCAACATTAAGCTTTTTACCATTCCTTGCCCACTCTCTCTCTCTCTCTCTTTCTTTTTTTAATCTTCTTTGTTCTTCTCTTTCTACCCCTTAGGTTCTTAGGGAAACACAATGACTCTTGCCTTGTAATTTGCATAAGTGGCTACAGAAATCAAGGAGACTGCAGATTATTTATTCTGCAGCAACTTTAGAACATATGAAGCTTCCTGTATTATTTCTTCTCAGTATAAATTATCATGTCATCCTTTCTTATCCTTTCTATCCATGTAAGCTAGGTTGGTTCAGATTCCTTGATTTGTATTTCTCTAGTAGACCTGTTTATCTTCACATAGTACTCAACATTTTCTATTAGTGCACCCTACCCCCTCCTAGTACCATATACCAAAAGGAAGCCATAATCAAGACCTACTAATTTTATCTTCAATTGCATTGAAAATTACATGCTTGAAAGTGTAATAGTTCATACTTGCTGAAGCCTATGAACTTGTAGAGCAGCGGTTCTCAACCTGTGGGTCGTGACCCCTTTGGGGGTCGAACGACGATTTCACAGGGGTCGCCGCGCGCGTTAGCCTGCCATCTTGGTGCCACCGTCACTGCAGGGGTGAAAAGGTCCCGGTTCGGCCGTGCCTGCAGGTCGCCGGACAGCTGGTAGCCCGGACGCCGCCATTTGGGTTCTTCTACCCTCTGCGCATGCGCAGAATGCTTTGCGCATGCGCAGAGGGTAAAAGAACCCAAATGGCGGCGTCCGGGTGGGTGGGCGAAGTCTCCAAATCAACACTCAGTCTCTGGCAAATAGATAGAAGTTAACCCACACTTGGATTCTCCTACAGCGCGCTGAGAACGGACGTTCAGGTAAGACCAACGTCCATTCCGACGATCCCGCCCACCCGCCCCTGTGCTATCCTGTCCTATATTTCTTTCTTTCTGGCTCAGCTGATTTGCGCGGCACAGCTGATTTCTGCGCCTCTGCTGTTCTACTTACCGGGGCTGCCTTAGAAGGTAAGCAGCTGAGCTTCAAATTGCTGTATTTTGAACGCTGTGCGCAAGTGCGTTAGGCGTGCAAGCGCGCAATCACCGAACCGGTTGTTAAACCAGTTGCAGCCCACCACTGCTTATACCTGCTATTTAATATGCCCATGCATACATGTGGTTAATTTTCTTGAAAGCACCTGACTGGTTTAAAACAACAATCAGAAAGATGCTTAAAATACAATACAAAGCTAAACCTTCAATAAGAGAAATGTATTTTCAGCTAAGCCCCGTGTATTCAAATGAATTTTAAAAACATAAAAAGAATGTTTTATGTTGTTCCTCACCATCCCTCTAATTTTATTGTTTTGTTTCTATATTTGTTTGTTGTTTATAGAGGAGACCTTCCCCCATAAACATATGCAGTAGTGCATTGGATGGATTCTCCAATAATTTCTATCTATATACTACTAAAATTTTTGTAACTGTTTATTTGTAACCTTCAACTGGGCAAAACGGTACATGACAGGGCAACAATTTTTCAATCAACGTACCTTAACTGGGATAACCCACATAATGCATTTGAACTCCAGGGCCCCATGACTCCTGTAGGATTGACATTTGGCAAAGTTGTTGCTATTTCAGTGCTACTTCACTGCCACAGCTATGAGTGTCATTTCCAATCAGAGGTGGGTTCCTCCCGGTTTGCACCGAACTGGTAGAGACCCGCTGGTGACATCACGGTGATGTCACGGAACCGGTTCTGTTGGTGCCAGTCCGTGGGCGCCGCCATCTTTTTTTTTTGAATTTTTTCCTGGTTTTTTTTTCCTTCTGCGCAGGGGCAGAAGCCGCGTTTCCGGCACTGCACATGTGTCGCCATCTTGTTTTCAGCTTTAAAAAAAAAAAAATTGGATTTTTCGGCACTGCGCATGCGCACGCACCCACGAGTGCGCCCACGCGGCGCGGGAGGAAGCGAACCGGCAGCGAGGTAAGTTAGAACCCACCCCTGTTTCCAATGCTCCCTGCCAGGTTCCCACAAGGAAAGTCAATGGGAAAGCTGGCTAGGAAGTCAGAAGTCACTCCTGTTCCTAGTGCTTTTTTGTCTACCTGTGGTCATTATGTTTCTCTATTTTGGTAAGGAAAGATCTCTGAAATGATGACCCAATGGATCACAGGTTTTCTAATTATATACTGGAAAGAAAACTCTGCTTTTTCTTTTAAACTATTAGAACCCTAATCTTACATCATTCAATTATAGATTTGCAGATTTAAGTGCAGGTCATCCTAGCATAGAGCTCAAAGCTTACATAATATCACTGGTTCTGTCCTGAGCCATTATTTTACACTTGCTTCTTTTGATGGAAATTAAAAAAAAAAACTTCAACAGCAAATTAGGAAGTGTAAAATATGGAAACAGAATACTTTCTTAATTGTAATATATTTCTTGCTTCATGAGAACAATGTAAGAAATTGGCATAATTTGATACATCATTATAGTTATAGTCACAGTGTTGCAATAGGAATTACAAAGCAAAAATACTGGAGCCAGATCTTACTATGTTTACTCAGAAGAAAGTCCTACTAGGTTCCATGGAATTTACATTTATCCATCTACAAGAGGAAAATATCAACAATGCTACACGATCAGTCAGCCCAAAATATTCAGTTCTGTTTGCCCATGGTGCTTTCCGATCAGCCAGCTATATTATTGTTACATTTATAACCTGCAATACATCTAGAAGCTCAAAACGACATACGCCGAGGTCTTCTTCAATTACTATGTGAGACAGGTTGGGCTAAGTGCCACTGTCAAGTGAAGATAAATTTAGGCCTTGCTGACCAAAATTAATCAAAACTGGCATATGGGTCATATCTCACCAGAACTATATTGATTCCCACTCTATTGGTGAATACAGATCAAAGTTATGGTTCTCTCTTTGAAAACACTAAATCAACCAATGGTTATACTAACTAAAGATTAGGGGGAACCAAAGTCTAACATAGATGGGAGGAAAAGTGTCCTAAAAACCCTAAAAGTGTCCTAAAATTCTACAAGGACTACCTTTGTTCATATTAATTGGCCTTCTCATGGGCCCTCCTTTGGGTCTTCCCTTTACCACTTAAGCAAAAGTAGCTACTAAACTAGAACAGGATTACCTTACCTGTTCCCTTTTAATATTTCCAATATCAATGTTTTAGGGAGTCACATGAAGGCATTTTCATTCAAACAGGCTTTTAAAATCATTATCCGTCCTGGCACGGGAGAAGGTTACCTAAGGAACTGTCTTCTCCCAATTACATCAATCCATCCCACCCAGCCAAGCAGGGGGGATATGCTGTGGATCCCACCAGTTAAAGTATTTTGACCGGCATAATCTAGGACAGTTATGGCTAACCTTTTTTGGTTTGCGTGCCAAAAGGGGGGGGGGTGCACGCTAGCGCGCGCGCACGTGCCCACACCCATTCCCTCCTCCCACGTATGCGGACAACCCCCCGCGCTGCCCCCTGCGCATGCGCACAACCCCCCGCCCCCCCCATGAATGCGCAAAGGCCTCACTGAAGCCTGGGACGGTGAAAAACGACCCAACGGGCAAACCAGAAGTTCGGAAAAACGCACTTCCGGTTTGCCCGTTGGGCTGTTTTTCGCACTCCGGGGCTTCAGGAAGCTTCCCTGAAGCCTCCGGAGTGTGAAAAACAGCCAAATGGCAAACCGGAAGGGCATTTTTCCGAACGTCCGGTTTGCCGGTTGGGCTGTTTTTCGCACTCCGGGGCTTCAGGAAGCTTCCCTAAAGCCTCCGGAGTGCAAAAAACAGCCCAACAGCAAACCGGAAGTGCGTTTTTCCGAACTTCCGGTTTGCCCGTTGGGCCGTTTTTTGCACTCCGAGGCTTCAGGAAGCTTCCCTGAAGCCTCCGGAGGGCAAAACTCTGGAGTGCGGAAAAACAGCCCAATGGCAAACCGGAAGTGCGTTTTTCCGAACTTCCGGTTTGCCCGTTGGGCCGTTTTTTGCACTCTGGGGCTTCAGGAAGCTTCCCTGAAGCCTCCGGATTGCGAAAAACAGCCCAACAGCAAACCAGAAGTGCGTTTTTCCGAACTTCCAGTTTTCCCGTTGGGCCGTTTTTCGCACTCCGGGGCTTCAGGAAGCTTCCCTGAAGCCTCCGGAGGGCAAAACGGCCTTCCCCAAGGCCGAAAATCAGCTGGCCAGCGCGCGCATGCGTGCTGGAGCTGACATAGGGCAACGCCTCGCGTGCCCTGATATGGCTCCACGTGACACCTGTGGCACGTGTGCCATAGGTTCACCATCACTGATCTAGGAAGAGCCTTCTCTGACATTGCCCTTGCCCCTTTGTAACATCCTACCCACAGAGATGTGGTAGGCCCCCACTCTTCTGGCCTTCCAATGGGGGTCTAGGAGTGATATGCAATCCTGGGGATGATTAGTGCCTTGAGGCCGCTCCCTCCACTTCTTTAAAACTTCTAACATTTTAATTTTTAACTTTGCTTTAATTCTGTTTTTAACTCTCTTTTTAAATTATGAATTATGTTTCTTACACCACTGTATGTTTTTTTGTTGTAAGGTACCCAGATTCACTCAGGTGAGATGGATGGTGAATAAATTAGATAGATAGATAGATAGATAGATAGATAGATAGATAGATAGATAGATAGATAGATAGATAGATAGATAGATAGATAGATAGATGATAGATAGATGATAGATAGATAGATAGATAGATAGATAGATAGATAGATGATAGATAGATAGATAGATGATAGATAGATAGATAGATAGATAGATAGATGATAGATAGATGATAGATAGATAGATAGATAGATAGATGATAGATAGATAGATGATAGATAGATAGATAGATA
>QLTV01000437.1:1885176-1918018 GCA_003457575.1 Thermophis baileyi
GATTAGCTACCTCGGTCTCCGCCTCTGGTTTCTCCAGCCGCCGCCACTCTCCCGCTTTTCCCTTTGGGTTCTCAGCCGGACGGCGCGGTTCCTTTCTCCGCTCTCTAGCTCTCCCTCGCTCTCGCTCTCTGCGTCAAGGCGCGGGAAGGGGGCGGAGAGCGCGAAACAGCAGCAGGAGCAGCCGGCGCTCGCCTTCGCTTCCTCCTCCTCCTCCTCCTCCTTCGTGGCGGGCTGCTTCCAAGTCTGGAAATCTGTTTTGGGAAGTGGTGGTGCAGCGCGGCAGTTCACCCCCGTCGGCGAGGGGAAGGAGGCGGTGGATCGGATTCACGCGCCACACCGAAGCCGGCTGGAAAGCTTGCTCTTTCGCTTTTCTTTTTTCCCCTTTTCGGCTCGCTTGCAACGTTGCTGCCGCTCCTCGGCTCCTTTTCCTGGCGCCCCAGAAGGCTCGCGCCTCTGCTGCCGATTGAATACAAAAATAAAAGAGCGGAGAGGAACGGGGCGCCGCTTTTGCTGTCCCTGTCGCCGCCCGGCAGGACGCGTTTAAAAAGGGGGCGGGGGGTTTGAAAAGAGGCTGCCTCTTCGGGTTACTTCAACATCCATTCCAGAGGCGCTAAAAGAGCGGCTGCTTGGCCCGCCCTAGTTGGGCAACGGGCACAAAAAAGGGCTCCCGGTGGCCCAGGTTTCATCCTAGCCCCATTGACTCGATGGGATTTAGCTGACGGGATGGTTAAAACAGCGCGCGCACGTTTCTTCTGGGGAGACAGGTCACCCTGAGAGATGTTTTCAAGGAAACAGAGGTCCACCTTCTGCCCACAAGAAATGTAGGGAAATCCCATCATTCCCAGCTTCCTGAGCACATCAGCTTACCCTGGCAGAGGATGATGGAAGTTGCATTTCAAAGCCTTTGGAAATCTCCAGCTTGGAAAAAGCTAAATTATGTAGGGCTATTCAGCTACAACTTTGTGTGTTTAAGTTTTGTCTTTTGAGGCTAGATAGATAGATAGATAGATAGATAGATAGATAGATAGATAGATAGATAGATAGATAGATAGATAGATAGATAGATAGATAGATAGATAGATAGATAGATAGATAGATAGATAGATAGATAGATAGATAGATTACTACTTTGAAAACCACAAATGGGACAGAGAAAACAGGAATTAGTATGAAATATAAGTTATATTAAGCCTATGTCTTTATTTTTAATTGGTTTCCCCACAGCTATTACAAGGAATGTTTTAGTAAAGTTCATATATTGCCAGCTCAGTTGTTACTGCAGTTGTAGACTAACCAATCTAAGGTCACCAGATTGGAAGGCTATTCCTGAACATCACCGTTGGGCCAGCCCAGAATATTTTGCTGTTGAACATGAATAATCCAATGGCACTCCTATTTATTTAATTAAATGATGCAATTGAAATGAATGGGAGCTGAGGAAGAACCAGAACTGAATTTAGGCATATCAGAGTGAATCTGGTTTGATTGTAAGAGCTCTTGCTAGGAGAACTTCCCAATGGATTATGTGTCATGGACATCCTGTCTTACATATCTATTATCAGTTCTGGGAGCCCAACACATCTGGAAGCTGCCAGAATGGAAAATATTGTTTCAGAATCAAAAGAAGGATCATTTTTCCAGGGAGGAGGGAAGGAAGGAAGATATATTAAAAGATTATTGTTGAATAGCACTTGCTACTAGTATTAGCACTATAATTCTAGAAGAATATATTTCTATAACTCTTGATTGTGTTTGTAACTTTGGGTTACAACAATTTTCTAAGGTTGAACTGTATTATTATCTTCACATTGCAGACAACTGTTAAAGCTGAAAGTAAAGCCTAACCCTGAATCTATCTTGTAAAAATAAGGTTGATGCAAGGTTCAAATGCATCGCTTACTTATTTACTTAGTATTTATTTATTCACAATTGGGGGCCATTCAACTTTTTAACTTGGGTGCAGAGGTGGGTTCCTCCTGGTTCGCACCGGTTCTATAGAACCGGTAGCAAACCGCTGGTGACATCACAGAGCCGGTTCTGTCGGTGCCGGTCCTACAATAAAGTATATGCCCCGTGGACGCCGGCATCTTTTTTTTGGATTTTTTTTTGGGGGGGGAAATTTTTTTTTGGAAATTTTTGCTGATTTTTTTTCTGCGCATGTGCAGAAGCTGAGTCCCTGGCACTGCGGATGTGCCGCCATCTTGTTTTTAGCTTTTTTTTTTTTGGAATTTTTTGCAAATTTTCGGCACTGAGCATGCGTGCGTGCCCGCATGAAGCGTGCCCACGCAAAGCGCGGCCACATGCCATGGGAGGAAGCGAACCGGCAGCAAGGTAAGTTAGAACCCACCCCTGCTTGGGTGGCTTACAAATAAAAAAGAAAAACAATACACGCAAATATACCGTAAGAACAAAACAGCAACAACTCCGCCCAACCAGAAAAAGAAAACCAATATCCCAAGCTTTCCAGCAGAAATAACAAATGTAAGCTTGTTCTTTATTTTTTTAATTGATACTGTATTATATAGGGTAGTCCTCAACTTACATTAGAATTGGGATCAGAATTTCTGTTGCTAATCACTGCAATTGTTAAGTGAATGGTGCAATCATTAAGCAAATACAGCTTTCCTCGTTTTCAGAAGCCAGTTGGGAAGGTCGCAAATGGTGATCACATGACCACAGGGTTGCTGCAACTATTGTACATATACGCTAGTTACCAAGTGCCCAAATTTTGATTATGTAACCATGGGGATGCTGCGATGGTTGTAAGTGTGAGGAACAGTCACTTTTTTCAGTGCTGTTGTAACTTCAAATGGTCACTAAAGGAATGGTTGTAAGTTGAGGACTACCTGTATCAAGTAGCAGGCAGATCTAAACAGTTAAAAGTGAGTGATGTAACCTTCCAAGTGTTGCTAAATAATCACACATAATTCTCTACTTCTGAGCTGAAGTTTAGAAACATTTGGAGAATCACAGAATGCCTGTTACTGATTCAGCTGTCCAGATACCTTATTACATTATTGTTATTGTTATTATATTTTTACAGGGTAACCTAAATAATGTCTAAGGTAAATTCTACTCAATTTAGTGGGAATTGTTTCTAGATTAAGCAGATAGAGGAGACCAGCCTTAATTAACAGCAGTAGAAAAGCAGGAAACCAAATAAATCAGAGTTTTCCAAGCTTGGCAACTTGAAGATGTGTGAACTTCTTGAATTAAGAATTCTGGGATTTGAAGTTTAGGCATCTTAAAATTGGCAAGTTTAAGAAACATTGAAATAAATGAATACCACTGCAGTGAGTGTGTCAGTTCATTACACTTATCTAACACTTTTCTGGAAACCGTAATGTGGATATTAATGTAGTTAAAATGTATAATAATAATGCAAGTTTGATCAATAAAAAACTTAGCCCCTTTAAACCAACGATCTTGATCAATCTGGAAATACTTTAAAATGAGAGGAGGAAATAGCTTCTTACCCTCCAGCCAAATTCTTTACAAGATAGGAAGGCAAGCCTTGAAGACAGTAGCTCTGTGTGGGTGTCATTATTGAGAACATCTGACTGATAGACATATTTAGTCTTTATCCTAGTTTGGTATAAGCAGTATTGAGTCAGAAGAGAAGAATTTGTGTTACAAACATTTCTGGGAGTGGGAAGAGACAATTGCAAAACTGCCATTATTTTCTAGGGGGGGGAAATGAAAACATGATAGTGAAGGGCATTCTGATCACAAAAACACTCGGACAAAATGACAAGAAGTTGATTCAATCTTTTCAAGTCCTTCTTCCAAGTCATTAACTCTGCTTTTACTCTTTATTGCACATGGATTGAAGTGACTCATATGAATCTGTTCATACCAAAACAATTTTCCTAAGAACGTTCTCAAAATATTTTAGTTCACAGATAATTTTATTTTGTAGGCTATATTGAGACATTGCCTTAACGTTCCTCAATGGCAATCACGGGAGTCATTGTGTCCAGTTCTTCTTCTGCAAGTGATAATTCTGAGTTGGGTTTTACATGTCCTCTAGTAATGGGATTCTCCTGGGTTGTTAAAATGAACAAATTACAAAACTTATTGCAAATGCCTTCATTTCAAGCTTAATTGCGTTCATATCTTAGCCTGTCCTAAACATTTATGTGTTATCTCTTAAAATGGAGAAGTCTGGGTTGGAAATTTTAAGTTCTTGCTTGGAGTCCCATCATTGATCAAAGGGATTCTTATCCTTTTATTGCAGAAGATTGCAATAAAAGATCGCAATAGATTGCATTCAGACTTTTGTACTCCTTATTTTTAAACCCATTCACTGAAGTTTATAGATGACAAATGTATAAAAGACCATTACACTGAATGTAACATGATTTTTGTTAATGCAATGTCTCCATATGTGGCAGCATCTGGCTATCCTTTTCTGGATTTGAAAGTTAAACAAGATCAGGCCTGCTTAGACATCCAAGGAAAACTAGTGCAATAGAGCAGACTGAGAATTAAAAAAAGAACAATCCAGAGGGAAGCAATGCAAACCACTTTTATATTGTTGCCAAAAACCTATGTGGGCGGGTCAAGGAGGTCAGAGGAACTGAGGCCAACTGGAAGGAATCTTTGCATGTTATAGAATAGTACTCTTTTTTAAAACCAGGAACAGCAGCCTAATTACATAGATGAATATTAAAAGGGAGCTGCTTAACTGTTGCAAATTTAATAGAGTGACTTCTCTTTCCATGAATCTAAATATGGATAACACTATTTTTGGTGCATACAGCATAACATTTTGGTGTTCCAATTTTCCTATTTCCTATACTTAAGATGCATTCAATTAATACTAATTAGACAGGAAACTATTAATAAACCACCAAGGAAATCAAGCGTTACATATTAATACAACCTGTACGTTGCCTGTACTGTAACTCGCATTTTAAAATAACTGCAACAGTGCAACAAAACAGGGCTGGGTTCTATTTACCTTCCCCACCGGTTCGCATCGCGACAGAAGTGCACGTTTCTAAGTGCACGCGCGTCCTTTCCCGAAAATGATCCTCTGCGCATGCTCAGTACTTAAAAAAAAAAAAACCCTTCCACGTTGCAAACGAGGCAACTAGCTCGGAAAACAGCTGCGGAGCTGTTCAATCTGCCGCCCCTGATCAGCTGGGCTTCGGAAGCAGAAATAAAGGTCAGTATAAACCTGGGGTGGGCGGGCCCATTTTCAGGGACACAGAGAACCGGTTCGCTCTCGGCTTGGAGTCAGAGCTACCAGTTCTAAAGAGCCGGTCTGAACCGGCAGCAATCCACCACTGCAACAAAAGTGGTCTGAAGCACCTGTTAGGTTTTTAGTGTCATACCTCCTGCTTTCAGATACTAAAGTGGCTAAAACACAAGGAAAAGACTGCTTCAACTAGCCTTAAATCAATGCAGGTTGAATGACTTGAGACGGATTCAGTCAAGTGAAATGTAGCAGAAATACAGTTGCAAAGCTAATACTATCTATCATTGAAGGATTGACAATCTCTTTACTACAGATTCATATCCGAAGAACATGTATCCCCAAGTTAGAAGGCAAACACCGAGATGCTGAGATATAAACACTTTGACTGGTTTCCGACTAATTATGTCAAATCATGACTCATTTAGTCATGGTTTATTCAATAAGCTATGACTTGCCAAAAGCAAAGAAAGTACATTAAGGCTTTGGCTTAGGTTCCCTGTTGATGTATGAAGCAACATTGAGCTAACTAGTGGCACAAACCAGAAAGTTGCTTTTATGATTGATTTAGATTAGAGCTTCCTATTGCTTTTCCTAATTTAACCCTCTCCTTAATAAATTTTACTAGCCAGAGATTTGACAGACTTGCTCTTTGGATTAACTGCTTCCAATCCAGACTTATTACCAGACATTTGATAGAAATGTGATACATGATACGCCTGGTGCAAACATTAATTAGTGTGCATGGAGCCAACCTTTACCCGCATGACTGTTTAATGAGATGTTAAGTTTTCTGTGGTCTTTCAAATTCAAAATAGCTGCCATATTAGAAACCTGACAACTGTATAACTTTCATATAACTTAAAGGTGTCTAACCAAAAGTGAAATAATTAAACCTTCATTACAGCCCACCCAGTGTTAAACCTCAGGGGATCATATGCAAACACAGCGCTGGTTACTATAGTTAAAATGCTTCCTTTATGATTAGCCAATTAATGAAAGTTATAGAATAATACAGCTATATGTCAGTTAGTGAAATTCCATATGCAAAAATGCCAGCTGTTTTGAATCCAAGGAGCATGCAAGCTTATCATATTTATATTATACTGTGAGCTTCTTCATATATCTGAACCTGACTGATCCAGGAAAACTACTTTTTAATAAACTACTTATTTAAACTTTATTTCTCAAGGAGAATGGATGCCTTTTAACCTGGATGGTTTCGTTTATTAACTTGCAATGGAAAATGGAAGTTCCCCCTGCTTTTAGTCTTTTCTTCTGAAACAGTTCTCAGCTGGGAATTTGCAAAAAGGAACCCTAGGATTTGCAGAAATATATTAGTCATTCATTCTTTGTGTGTTCCATGAAATTCTAATGAATCTGTCACACAGTAGAGCTATAGAAAATATGAAGTTCACAATTCACATTTACATTATAATGCAGTAATATACATTAGAGGCAGACTGTAGATATGGTAATAAAGAAAGAACAAAATAATTCTATAAGTAGGCTAAATAGGTTCTGTAGAAATTTTTGGGTTTTCTATAGGGAATGTTTACTTGCCACCCATAATATTTAAGGGTAATCCTACTAGGTTTAGTGGAAAAGAAGTATGCATAGAGTAGCAATCTTACAAAGAAAATTAAACTGTTCTAGAGTATCGGTAGAGGACTTCACATTTTTCCAGTGACCCCTTGTCCTTTTTACAAAATACCTTCCTTTTTAATCCATAATTAACAGATCAACAAAAACTCTAGATTTGCATTTCTTCTGGTGTATTTATTTTCATGTGTATGGATTAAAACATATATAAATAAAGAGGGGAACATACCAGTGGTGAAATCCAAATTTTTTTACTACCGGTTCTGTGGGCGTGGCTTGGTGGGTGTGGTGTGGCTTGGTGGGCGTGGCTTGGTGGGCGTGGCAGGGGAAGGATACTGCAAAATCTCCATTCCCACCCCACTCCAGGGGGAAGTTACTGCAAAATCTCCATTCCCTCCCCACTCCTGGGGGAAGGATATTGCAAAATCTCCATTCCCACCCCACTCTGGGGCCAGCCAGAGGTGGTATTTGCCGGTTCTCCGAACTACTCACAATTTCCGCTACCGGTTCTCTGAACTACTCAAAATTTCCACTACCGGTTCTCCGAACTACTCACAATTTCCGCTACCGGTTCTGCAGAACCTGCTAGATTTCGCCCCCGGAACATACACACACTACAGTATCTTCTACCTGCAGGCCAAAGTAGTACAACTAGCAAGTGATACAGAACATAATGAAGGGATTTTAATCATACAACTTGCCTATTTATTTCCACTATATGTTGCTTGTCTCTGCCTTGTAAGAATAAGTAAGGATAATAAAAATTCCGCTTATTACAAATCCATGTGTCCGCAAACTTTAAAGAAAAAGAAACAGCCCTTTTCAAAATGGGTGAGCAGGTGGTGTCCTTTCTGCCATGTGTCTCTGTTGGGCAGCTGGTCCCTATAGCAGCCACTGGAGGCAAAAGAGCAGCTGGTGTTTATAATAATAGGGGTGACCAGGGACTGGCCCCTTTCCTCTGTTGCTGATATTTTGTTAAGCCAAAGCATTCATGTTTCTTCTTTAGAGTCGATCAAGTCAAAGGCAGCTCTATCCTGTGGGTTTTCTCTATAGTCTCCTGCATGGTTTTGAACTCAATTATACTGAATTCCATCTGCCATCCATATTACATGGATGGTTTACAAAAATGGCAAATGAACTTCAGTATAAGCAAGAACAAAATGATGCATACTGGAGCAACCCCCCCCCCAAAAATGTTTTAGAATTCTTTTGGTATACCAAACTGGTGTAATAACAACTGTCTTAGGTGGGTAAAATGAGGACCCAGATTGTTGGGGGCAATATGCTAACTCTGTAAACCGCTTAGAGAGGGCTGTAAAGCACTATGAAGCGGTATATAAGTCTAACTGCTATTGCTATTGCTATTGTCTCAAAAACAAAAGTTATAAGGCTGAGGGTTGAAAAAAAAGTCAACCAAAGGTACCTGAAAGTAGACGTATCTTCCCTACAACAACAACAAAACTAAAATAATTTGACCCCATTATACTAGAAATTAGGATCCCATGACCCCAAGAAAAAAAAAATTGAAATAGACATGTAAATAAGTTTGTGATTGAGATGTATACATACACAGAGAACATCAGGGAATAAACATTGTTTTCTTTCCCCAAAATAATGGAAAAAGATTTAGTTTGGACTTGTGTAGATAGTTTTTCAGTGAATGTTGGGAAAGTTTGAAGGAAAGAGAGGGTAACAACTAGCAGCAAGGTGAATGGACTTAATTACAGCCCTGACAAGGATCAGGTTGGGACAGATCCTCCAGGAGAAAATGTTTTATAATTATTGTGCAAAAACAATTGAAAAAAGCTGTTGTCTTTAGCAGAGCTTGGGAATCATAAACATCCATTTTCCACCATGAGAAACATGATGCTACTGATTTTTCAGTAGGGCTTTTCAGTGACCCAACAAGGTTCTTCTTATATTTTTATGTTCACTAGAATTCAAATATTTAAATATTCATTTTATAGAGAAATGTGTAAGAGCCATGGTGGCGCTGTGGTTAAAGTGCAGTATTGCAGGCAAACTGCCTACACCTTGGAGTTCGATTCTGACTGGCTCAAGGTTGACTCAGCCTTCCATCCTTCCGAGGTTGGTAAAATGAGGACCCAGATTATTGGAGGCAATATGCAAATACTTCTACATTGTAAAGCCCCCACAGAGTGCTGTAAAGTGCTATAGGGCAGTATATAAGCCTAAATGCTAAACACTATTGCTATCTGTTCCATGCAAAGACCAAAGCAATAGCAATTATGTTACTGGTACCTATCTGGAAAAAATAATTTGGCAGTTGCTCATTTGTAGCAACTGATGTCAATTGATGAAACATGTTTCCTTTTGCAATGCATAATAGTAATAT
This sequence comes from Thermophis baileyi, assembly GCA_003457575.1. Classification (NCBI taxonomy): domain Eukaryota; kingdom Metazoa; phylum Chordata; class Lepidosauria; order Squamata; family Dipsadidae; genus Thermophis; species Thermophis baileyi. The sequence goes on from QLTV01000437.1 coordinate 1,894,335, forward strand.
GAACACACATAATGAATGAACCAAAAGCAATTGGGCAGAAAGGTGGGATTGATACTATAAGGGTTTGGAAGCAAACATTATATGGTTATTTGATAATGTAGCTTAAAAGATCAGTACAGATATTTCTACTGCCAAATAGCTTCACAGAGCTAGCTATCTGACGGAATAAAACTGAGGCTTCAGTTTTCACTAGCCATCATGTTCTGCCATGGTTTGATCAATTATGGCTGAGCAAATTATATTTTGGCTTAGTTAGATGTATGAAAACTGTGGTGATGAAATTATCTGATGAAATGAATTGGTGCTGGGAATACAGCAGTTTCCAAAAGAACATCTGCCTAAAGGCAGTGATACTAAGAAATGCGTAATGTGTCACCGGCCTTGGTTGATTGTATTTATAGTCTGCCTTTGTAAGACCTCAAAGTTGCAAATTAGGATCCCCAAATTTTATCGCCAATCTAGCTCCTTCGTGAAAATGCTTGGACTGAGAAAAAAAGACTGACCAATAATTACTCTGTGCGCTCAATTCAGTACTTTAACCACTATACTAATATAGGCTATGGTGAATGTAGAATACAAAATAATATACATTGCACATATGATATGGCATGGTTCAGCTTAGATAAATCATACATTTTCATTGTCAGAAGAGGTTCAATACTTTACATGACTGCAAAGGAAATCCTGCTGAGTCAATGGAGCTTACGTTCACAAAATTACATACAGGACTGCAGCTGATTTTTGAAAGGAAGAAATCTACATTCTTACATTCAATAAAAAAGGAGTTATGATATTTAGTAGTCTTTTGTATATACTCCCTTAAGGGAAAGCCAACATACAGTATAAAATACAATCATATTTCACTTACTAGTTTTTGAAGGACAAAAATCCACTGGGCATTAAGAGAGAATTTCAAACAACAGCTGTGAAAGCTTAACTCAGCTATGGTTTATAGCATGTCCTCTTTAGCTATAACATGATCAGTGTTTTAGACTTCAATCAAAAATACATACTTGAACATTTTTACTGTGGCATACTAGAGTGCATGAATTGAGTGAAACCCCTTTCACCAAAGGCTATTCAGAAGAAAGACAGGGAGCTGGATGCCTCTGTCACAATGCTTTCCTTAAAGCATCAATAAAGATTTAAAAAAGAAAAGAAAACCTTCTCATTTTTCAGTGTTTAAGACTTGGCCCCTAGCATGAATTCAAATACTTTTTTTTATGAAGACCTGTCTGTTTGATTGAGGGAGTGGTGCTGTTACAAATCTCTTTAAATTACATTTTATCTTTGAAATAAATCTATTTGAATTTAAGGACTTCAGGACTGGGTATTCCAGGACAGATGACAGCAAGGCCTTGCCTATCTTAAAAAACCATGCTGGAGGCCACACAATAAGCCTTCTTATCAGCCTTCAATATCACACAATAGATATGACTGACAACTCCCTGGTGAGACTTGAACTATTAGCGTTCCTGATGTCTCCTGACTTGTTTTATTGCCTGGAGCTCTCCCAGGAACCAGAGAGAAGCTTAGGCTCTTCAGTGTTAGTATGGCACTTGGAGTGACTGTGACATGGGCTGTTCTGCTTCCCCATTCCAAAAATCATCAAGGACCTCAACATTATATATGCTCTTATATTCCCTCTGAAATGATCCTCTTCCAGACATTCATATGGCTGCCATTCTTATGTTGCTCACAAAATTATTGAAGATCCGGTTGATCTCCCAGGCTGTGGGGACACGGTGATTGTGGACTCTCCTTTTGGCTTTGCTTTGTTGTGGTCTGATTGTTTTTGTTTTGGTATTTTACTCTTTCAATCAGTTGTATTTTGGGCGTCAGGTGGCCTATTTATTAAATAAACAAATACGCTTTGAATTTTGCCAAAGTATTAAGCATTCATAAGTCTTCAGAAGAAAATGATTATAATGGGTCCTCCATGCCTGCAGAAGCTAGATGATGCAATGAGACCATATTTCATCAGATGTTGAGTTACCATACATCAAGGTAATAGTACCTCTTCTCAGTATCTGGACTTCCTTCTTATATCCCGAGGCAAAACTAAATTAAAGTATTTTCTTCTTTATGCATTGGTCTGATGGCATTTTGAAAGGGACCCGTGGCTCAAAAAAAGCCATGAAATCCTTATCTGGCAAACTGATAGGTTGGCTTCTTCATCCATGATCAAATCATTGGTGCCATATACTTGAGGGAAGGGAAACTGGATAGGAAAATAGCCTGCAAATTTATGTGTCCTTTCAGATATCTTCTCCTCTTAATCTCTTGCTATTCCTGACCATTAATCATCTGGAGTTAGGCATTTTCATTCCCCCTACCTTCCCCACTAGAGACATCTCACCTCTCCAGGTACACTCCCACATTCACAGAGAAAATAGAAAAATAAAATTCTAGGCAAACAAAGTCAGCCTTATGGAATAAGATCCAGTTTTCACTTAGTTCCATTTCCCCTTAACTCAGCAACTACTTCTCCTACAGAAATCTCCAGTTCTCACCTCAGAGTACTTCAGCAATAGCAATAATTATTATCCTTCTCATCTTTTCTACTACCTTATCATTATTATGATTATTATTACTCTGTTGTTTTGCACGTACACTGAAGCTTATGCACCAGAGACAAATTCCTTGTGTGTGTAATCACACTTAGCCAAATAAAGCTAAGCTATTCTATTCTATTCTATTCTATTCTATTCTATTCTATTCTATTCTATTCTATTCTATTCTATTCTATTCTATTCTATTCTATTCTATTCTATTCTATTCTATTCTATTCTATTCTATCCCATCCCATCCCATCCCATCCCATCCCATCCCATCCCATCGCATCCCATGAATAGCACAATACCCTTCCATAGCCAGGATCGAACTGTACGCTGTAGGCAGAGTTAGCCTGCAATACTGCATTCTAACCACTGTGCTACCAGGGCTCTTTAAAGAGCTTGTACTCAGTTTCTTTAAAAGCAAGCAAGCAAACCCTCACATTTCACTGGTGAAAATAAAGATTTCTATACATTACAATTTTTAATATCTTTGTTCTTGTATTCATAAGGAAAGTTTAGGTTATTGTATTTTTTTAAAAAAATCAAATCTTAACATCAGTTTGCTTATGCAGAATGTAATGCAACTTTGATATTTTGGAGATCTTAATGAACATTGCCTTACAGGCATAAACAATGCAGATCTGATGTTGCTTTGGATACATTTAAACATAATTAAAATATGATGTAGTTAACACAATGACTCCCCAGTCATGTATTTGATACTAGGGATGTGCAATAGTTTGAGGACAGTTGAACTGTTTCAGGCAACACCACAGCTGTTCAAAAAATTGCATTTAGCCATGGAGCCTTAGTTGTTTTAATCTCTGCTCTACATCATGATTATTTATTTATATGGGCAATGACAAACTAAATAGGCAAAGGACTGTAAGATTGATTGATAATACTGTATGAAATATCAATTTCCATGTTTTTAGTGAGAAGTAACTTTTATAAGAACAAAAATAATATATTCCTTTTGCTTTCATTTGTAATGAGCCTGTTGAAACCTTCATGGGAAATACATATCCTTTTAATATGAATTTATCTAATCTAATTCAATGTGCAGGGACTATCACCATTACAGTTTATGACTGCTAAAATTATGCCTAATGATTATACTAACTTTTACAGGACTCTGAATTTTACAAAACCTGAAGATCAGTGACTGGGGAGAGTGACCACCCTTAATTCAAAAAACTAAATTGCCAGCCCTGTAAAATGGATGGATTGCAGCAGTTTTACCAACTTAATATCTTCCACATGTTTTGAGACCATGGGCACCCATTGCTGACAGGGATTTTAAGTAGTTGCAATCCCAACCACTGCAGAATACCAGATTGAAGAAGACTAGACTAAAGCATGTGTCTTACATATGTATAAAGTATTTGGAATGGAGGAAATATGTTGGAATGCAGGAAATAATCATATGGCATCTATATATAAGAATGTTTTATCTGTATCTTTCCCATTTCCTCTGATCTTTCACAGAAACACATTTGATTTCTTTACTGGAACTGAAAGATCAGTAAACACACAAATAAAGTTAGTTTAGTTTCTTGTAATCAAATTGAGTATTGGCAAGAACCAATGGCCAAAATATAAATTAATATACATCCTAACTGAAAAGGCAAAACAGATGAAGTTACTATACCATTAAAAATATTTAACCCTTTCTTCTTTGTACTTCAGCTCATGCAATCTTCCAGAAATGGAAGCTGTACTATTGCTAAAAGCTTAAAAACGAAATGGCCCAAATCTAAATATACATGAGGGGATTGAGCAGCTAAGCAATAGTAACTGAAATCCTTCCTTTTGTCAACTGCCTTTATGAAAGAACTCAATGACCTTTTAAGAAGAGCAGAGGGCCTGGTAATCTGCTTATTAGTCTGTTGGAATGCAGTGTAAAGATACCAGTCATCTTCTGACTATCATCCCAAGATTATTCATGGACATTTTTTGCCTTAAGAACTTAAAGATTTGGCTATGACCAAGTTCAGTGGAAGCTTCTTTCAGGGATAAATATACAGGTAAGGAGGGGGAAGATGTGGTTGATCTCCAATTCTCAGTATATCCAGACAGCACTGTGAATGATGGAGAAAACTAAGAGTTGATTTTCTCCATCATTCACTGTTCAGCAACATCTGGACAGCTGAGGAGTCCTTACACTATCTACAGAAAAATCTAAACCTTTTCTTTTGCTGTTGATATAGATATATGAAAGATAGGAAAACAGGATGCAGGGGGTATTTAAGTAAGACTCAATGAGGATAATAATGTAAGATATTGTATGACACAGTTCCTATGTTAAAATAGTAATTTTAACAATAAAATTGTTCCATGATCTTGGGCTATCCGACCCAGTCAGAGAGGGAAGGTATGTTGCAGATCTGTCAATTAAAGAATTCCAACTGGTGGGGTCTAGGAATAGAGCTGTCTCTGCCATTGTCCCTGCCCTATGTAATATTCTTCCCCCAGAGGTGAGGCAGGACCCCATGCTCCTGGCCTTCCAAAAAGGAGTAAAACATGGTTCTGCAGCCTTGAATGGGGAGCCCAGAGGAACACACAGGCGTGGGGCTAGTTGGAGCCCTAAGAGCCCTCCTTTGCTTTTTAAACTAATTTTTTACAGGGTTCAATCATCATTGCCTCTTTTTAACTTCTACATTTTTAAATTTTTTTAATTCTTATATATTGTTTTATATATTTTAACATTTTATTGTACACCACCAAGCATCCCTCTCTGAAGGGGATAGGAGAGTAAAAAAAATGTGAAAAAAAATAGAATCAAGTAATCAAATCACCACTAAAAATTTAAACAAGAAAAATATCAGAGCAGATTCATAACTATGGAAGGATCTTAGTCACAAGTAGAACACCATAGTAGAAGACTAATTAAAATATAAAAACTACCAAGATTATCAAAAGACCAGCCAACAGTTGTGTTTAAGTCTTTGTTTCTGTCTTCATTAAAATTCAAAGCTAATTTATTTATTATATATTTATTCAATTTCTACAGCTGCCTATCTCAACCCAACTGACTAATCAAGTTGTATCTGCAAATCTTTTGCCAAGTGAAACCAAGAGTTAATTGAGGGTTAATTGCATTTTATTGCTGAGCTTGGGTGATAAATTGGATAACATTTTAGAAGTTTCAGTTGAAACTCACTCATCTCTTGAACAACTTGGATAGATTAAAGAGGAAAGCAATCATATAAAACAGTGGTCCCCAACCTTTCTAGCTTGGTGGCCCGATCCAGCATGTGTGTATGTGTGTGTGAGTGGCAGGTGCACTCACAGCTCCACTTGTGTGTGCGGCACATGTGCAAGTGCAGGTGTCTGCTCGTGTGAGCGGCGCTTCACGCGTGTGCGCTTGCCATTTCCTCTCAGCCTGGTTTCGAACAGGCCATGGCCCAGTAATAGGCCGCAACCTGGGTGTTGGGAACCCTTGATATAAAACATGATTCACGAGTAGTCTCTTATTTTTGCCTGTTCAAAGTCCCAATCATAATTCTATCTTAGACCAAAGTACAGAATAAAAACAATCTCACAGAATACCAACAGCAACCAATTATTTGGGTAAACACATGCATAGGCTGATGTGTAAAATCATATCACTCACCAAAGCTGTTGCTTTCACCTGAGGGCTTTCATTGGTATTTTCAGACCACATGACAAAGCTCTCTGCCTCTGTGAAGAAATATAGCATTTTTTTTAAAAAAAAATTCTATCCACAGGTCAGAGGTCACAGTTTTTATGTCAAAGGAGACTCCTGGGTTTTGAGCGAACGAATAAATAAGTTAGGATATGGCAAATTAAACTGTCTAATATAAATTGGGTTTAATGGATTTAATAGTTTTATGTAAATTCAGTCAAAACTAAACTAAATTAATTAAATACTTTCTATATGATGACTGTGTAGTGCTTTGAATTTGATTCCAGAAAGATGTTTTGAATGAAGCACAGGGGAGTGGGAATATAGTAACTCTTTGCAACTCTTTATAAAGTGACTGCATTTTTTCAATGATCACACAATTCTTTCCACAGCTGCCCTATAACTACAGGAAACACAGCTACCTTAAAAACTCACAACAGGTTATTTTCCAACTTCCACATGCTCTTCAGCACCTTTTCTGATCTGACTCTGAAGTATTGCACAGCCCTAGTTAACATTACTACTTACCATATATTATGACTAAAATCAGTAGTGGAGATTTAAGAAAAGCTGTTCCAATTTGAATAACAACAATAATTTAATAGTAACAACAACAATAATAATGATATCTGTAACACCGTCAAACGTCCAGATTTGACTATCCCAGGTCCTTGGTAAGGATTCGATAGGTAGACAAAAATGCCAAACCCAGTCTGAACATCTGGCTGACTGTGCGATGATAAATAATAATAATAAAATATAATAATAATAATAATAATAATAATAATAATAATAGTAGTAGTAGTAGTAGTAGTAGTAGTAGTAGTAGTAGTAGTAGTAATAATAGGGAGAGCTTGGATTCAAATGCTAGTTTAGCTTAACCACAAGAATTTTGGCTTGTATGTTTCTCAAAGAGCAGTAAGTCTGTTTCTTCATCCAAGGAAATCTGAAATCTGCCAGAGATTTGCACTGTGACAGCTGAGACCTATTTTAAGAAGCTAAACAAAGGGGGGGGGGTAAAAATCTTCAGGAGGGTGCTGCACTACAATTCCTCTCAGAAGCCCCCACCAGCATAACCAAATATAAGGGATGTCTCAAACTGTGCCCCAGTACCATCAAAATACAGGTTCCACTAACAAATGGGAAATCAGTTTCTTTTGAAATACAGATTCTTCCACAAGCAAACATGAACTTTCTTTACCTTTGTACACATATCAATTCTGAAATAACTTAACCCCTGAAGAAGAGATAATTAAGAAGATATTGATTTGTGCAGAAATGGACAGGCTGACTTTAGAACTCAAAGACAAGGGTGAGACGGAATATAATGAAATCTGGAATAAAATGTATTAGGGGTTAGAAATGAGGAGGAAATGTCGGTACAGAGAAACATTGATAAGTTGCAAGTTGAAAACTATTATTATAGTATTGTGTGATATGTAGGAATTGTATTTGTATTGAAAGTAACTTGTACATATGAAGGGATATATGTGTTTGAAGCTTGATAGATTGTATATATTTAAATATTGGGTACGAATGATACTTGTCGTTAGGTAAAACTTTATGGAAATGTTTGCACCAGAAAAGTCGCACCATGTCCAATGTTTTTAATTGTTTATTCAATAAAAAACTATTTAAAAAAAATCTGAAATAACTTAAATGTTCCAAATAAAGAATAAGCATCTCACGAGGGATTGTCAATTTCCATATTCTGTTGGTCATATTTATTTTTCAGGTGACAAAAATAAGAGTTTTTAGTGTAAAAAAATGTTAGATTTGCAGAAGCCTCAGTTACTGCTATCATTGTGGTGCTTTTCCTCCTATAATTTTGTAAACCAAATCAATGGTCCATCTGGGTCATAGGCAAAGCCATCACATGTCTAACATGTCTAATAATTTGGGCCTAGAAGACATTTTCATATCTGAACACCAACTGCGTATAACAGAAGGGTACAGAATGCCAAGTCAGGCTAAGCAACTTTTTAAAACCCCTGGGTATTCCAGAACATGGCATTAAAATTTCAAGCACGCTATATTCAAAACGGTAGGCAAAATGAGCCCTGGTCCATGTTGCTCATGCTAATTTCATTTATCTTTTGTACGGTTTATTCAGCGAGGCATAAGGCCTCCGCAGGCTGCTATCGGCAGTCTCTAGCTGAACATCTTTAGATCCTCCCTGGATTCTGAGACATTGAGCGCATTGCTGACCCACTGGTTTCCTTTGACTCATTAAGGATTTCAGCTGTGAGCAGTACTTTAGATGGCTGATAGACAGCAGCAATTAGGGAGAGGGTACAGAATAGAAACAAAACTCTCTCAGCTCAAAGGCAAAGGGAGGGCAGAGAAACAGAGTTACTGAGTGGATTTCATCTGGGTAGGTCTTGATGTAGAGGAGAATGGAGATATTGCAGAGAACGGATATAGCATGGGTGGTCCAAGCTTTTTGGCTTGCCTTGATCGCATTGAGTGAAGAATTGTCTTGACAAATTTATAGCATAGTAATCAGAAAACAGGAAACAGAATAACAGAGTTGGAAGGGACCTTGGAGGTCTTCTAGTCCAACCCCCTGCTTAGGCAGGAAACCCTACACCACTTCAGACAAATACACCACTTCAGACAAATGGACCGCATATAAAATTGGACCACATATAAAATATATCATATAGTTAATGTATATAAATATAAATCACATTATAATATTAACGTTTACAATCTTGTGGGGCTGCATTACTAGTTGTCCCGGGCTGCATGCTGCCTATAGGGTATAGCCTTGAAGGAGGAATACAAGAACTGCAAAGTGAATAAAAACTCAGTTCTGAGAAAGAGGAAGGGGTAAAAAAGAAACTCAAGAGGACACCTTGATTTTGTTTGGGATAAGAGGGGGCAGAGGGAAACTCTGATAGGTTTCCAAGTTATTATATCCTATAACAATAGAGTAGAATTCCAATAATCCTTACAGGGTCTGTTTTCTGAAATAGCTTACCTCAAGGAACTGAGATCAGCCAAAGGAAGTTTAGCTATTGGTTAAGACAGGAAGCTCACTAGATTTAACCGCATGCTTCTAATAACCCCTTTCATCAGGCAAAGCTTTATTTTGCCTTTAAATGCAACTAGAAATACTTTAAATAAATAATAATGTAAATCAAGAGACATATGTGTGCATTTTATTAATAATGTAGCAGAAAGAAACAACAGGGATTTGGAGAGATGGTTAAAAACAAAAAAGAATGGATAATACTTTCTCTATTGTATCAGTGCTAGCAGTTGGACTCCAGTTGACCTTGTCTAGATTTTGAAATTAAGGTGCTTCTGACTAAATTAGTACTTTGATAAGAGACTTCTAAGGTATTGAGAATAGACAGGAGAACCTGAAAATATATCCCAGAAGAAGGATAACTATTGTCAAGAAAACTACATGGACAACTCCATGAACTGACTGGACATCAAACTTATCCCCAAAGAAACTTTATTTTATTTGGCAATTGTTTGAAAATTTGCATCATGGTAAGAATTCAAATATTTTAATAATGTACTGATTCAGGAACATAATAAACTCTTTTTTGCTGAGGCAGGCCATTGATTCATCTTCCCAGTACTGTCTACAGCTAGCCACAAATTACCTTTGGGCTCCCCTTTAGAAAGAAGGTTCAGCTGAAGAAATTCCTTCACAACAGCTTCCTTTGAGATGTAACGGAAGTGAGAGAAATTGTAGGCCTTGGAGAGATGATTTTATCACCAAAAACCCTCCAAACAAACATTAGATATTCCTGCACGTACAGCTCTGATTACCTTTCTTATAAATAATGACAGAATACTGTGTGGAAATCAGGCCATTATATCTGGCTTAGCTATGTGTATAAATTCAGTCACAGATCCCTCCTTTCCTGCCCAACAGAAATGAAAGAAAGGGGTTCCATATTTAAGGTTGATGCTTTTCAAAATATTTGATTTTGGATACTTCTGTTTCAGAAAATGAAGCCCCAACCAGAGAAGCATTACTTTGGCAGATGGGCAAAACAGTTTCTAACTCAATATCTAGAGATTGTTGATGGAGATGTCCTGAGTGCCGAAGGCCTTTAATGAAATGGAAGTAAAGCCAACTATATGCTGCTTTTGCAGCCTAGCAGCTGAGGTAGGCTCCTTAATTTGAAATTCAATGCTTAAACTAAAAAAATGGAACCTGGTGAGAGTAAAATTAAGTGATTTTGCAGGATTTTGTTATATGAATATTTCTTGAACCAAATGAAACCTAAGACTTGCTGAGCTGGATGAAGACAACAGTCTCTCTAACTCAGCATCTTTCCCCCAGGGTGACCAATCAGATGCTTATATAGGCAAGATACAAACAAAATAGCACCTTTCTGTTACCTTAGCAACTGGTCCTGACAAGCTTAATACTTCAAAAGGAAATATATGGTACTAAAGGAAATATGTGGCTATTATGCCCATTGATAGCTTTAGCTTCACATTATTTCTCCAATCTTCTCTCAAAGCCATCCATACTGATTGACTACCTCTTGTAATATACCTCACAGCAAAACTGGTGCAAGAATGGATTGAAGAAATACAGGTAGTCCTCGATTTACGACTACAATTGAGCCCAAAATGTCTGTTGCTAAGTGAGACATTTGTTTAGTGAATTTTGTCCCATTTTACAACCTTTCTTGCCACTGTTGTTAAGTGAATCACTGCAGTTGTTAAGTTGATGAGACCGTTATTAAGTGAATGTGGCTTCTCCATTGACTTTGCTTGCTTGTCATAAGGTTGCAAAAGGTGATCACATGACCCCAGGACACTGCTATCCATCATAAATATGAGTCAATCGTCTGAATTTTGATCACCTGACCATGGAAATGCTGCAAAGTGTAAGTGTGAAAAACGGTCACTTTTTTCAGTGCCATTATAACTTTGGTCACTAAATGAACTGTTGCAAGTCGAGGACTACCTGTATTTTACAGGGTTATGCAAAACTTTGTGTCAAGCTACTACAACTCTAAAGAGCAAAGCAAAACTGTCCCACCACTAAGCATGGCTCTGAGTTCCTTTTTGAGATTCTTTTCCATCACTTCAATAGTCTTCTGTCACCGCTTCTCCTAGAGATGCTGAAGGAGGCTCATGGCAAGACATCAAGTGCCTCAACAAGATGGATAGTGTTTGGCTAAAGGGAAGTCAAGCATACTCACCTCCTATTGGTCAAATGTTTCGCCCTGAACTTCCTATCATTCAGCTTAACTGGATGAACCTAATTCCAATTACTCTTTGTTTCTTATTTTTCTGAATCTACTAGATTCAGTTTGTTGAATTTTTTTTTTAAAAAATTGGATAAACATGTATGTGTATTTTATATCTCTCCAAACATGGGAAGTTTTGTTCACAATTTGGGTTATCTATATAATTTTTGCAAAACAGACACTATCTACTTTTCTGTACATTATTTTTATAAATAGATGCCATTTTTATACACTCTTTTTCATGATATGCATTTTATTGCCAAACACAAACATATTTTAATGATTCCTAAAGTATAACTAAACTTCATTTAATTAATCATGTTAAAATGAGAAGTTAGGTAAGTTCACATTCAAATACAGATAGTCCTCAACTTATGACCATTCTTCAGTGACTATGGAGATTCTCAGTCATCCAGTTCATGGTTCTCCCAAAAGTACTTTTTCAAGAGGCAACTGGACTTTCTGGTTTTTCTTTGAAGACGTTTTGCTTCTCATCCAAGAAGCTTCTTCAGTTTCCAGCTCTTCAGAGCTGAAGAAGCTTCCTGGATGGGAAGCGAAATATCTTCAAAGAAAAACTAGAAAATCCAGTTGCCTCTTGAAAAAGCACCTTTGGGACATTCTTCAGTGACCATTTCAAATTATGGTGGTGCTGAACAAAGGGACTTAACAAACTGTTCCTGAAGGTAAAGCTGCTGCAGTGCTTCATGGCCACATGAACAAAATGTGGATGTTTGGCAATCTCCCCTTATGACTGACCACGATAGCACTGCAGCTGCTTCACTGCTAGATCCCTTGGACCTACCTCTCACCCGGCTAGTTCTCCACAGGCCTTGGGCCTGCTTCCCACCCTGCTCAGTCCCACATCCTTGGGCCTCCTCCTCCAACATGCCTCAGCTTCACTTACCTTTTCTGAAGATCATCTTTCCCAAAGAGAAATGGCTGATAAGCTGTACAGCTTTCCTATACAGAGGCCACATGATGCCATCATGGAAGCCGGCACCATTTTTGAAATGGCCGCAATTCTCTTGGTTTGAGAATTGTGGCCACTTTCAGAATGACACCCGCTTTTGGGACGGCACCACGTAGCCTCTGTTTGGGAAGGCCACATGGCAGATTGGCCACTTCTCTTTCTGAAAGAGAGGCCACTTCAAGTGGCCATTCTCCCATGCAGTCTTCCTATACCAGTGGTTCTCAACCTTTCTAATGCCGCGACCCCCCCTGCCGCCGCGACCCCCCCCACCGCGACCCCCTCCCTACCCTCTCCCCACGCAGGCTTCTACCCTCTGCGCATGCGCAAAGCATTCTGCACATGCGCAAAGGGTAGAAGAACCCAAATGGCGGCGTCCGGGCTACCAGCTGTCCGGCGACCCACAGGCACGGCCGAACCGGGACCTTTTCACTCCTGCAGTGACGGTGGCACCAAAATGGCGGGCTAACGCTCGTGGCGACCCCTGTGAAATGGTCGTTCGACCCCCAAAGGGGTCGCGACCCACAGGTTGAGAACCGCTGTCCTATACAGAGGCCATTTTAAGCCATCCTAGACCGGTTGCCATTTTGGGAATGGCAGAGGTTCAATGGTTATTTGTGTTTTTCTAAGATTTGTATTTTTGCTGGACAGCTATGACTGGACACTAGGATGAGTTCAGTTTGGTGAGCCATCCACTGAATTAAGTTAAAGAAAACTGAAATTAAATAAGGGCAATATGAATACCAACCAAGTTATTATGGTGCATAGAGAACGAGCTGTGGATTATGAAATCTGCAGACTAATTCTTATTAGATTTTTATTCTATCATCTATCATCTATCTATCTATCTATCTATCTATCTATCTATCTATCTATCTATCTATCTATCTATCTATCTATCTATCTATCTATCTATCTATCTATCTATCTATCATCTATCTATCTATCTATCTACAGTATCTATCTACAGTATCTATCATCTATCTATCTATCTATCATCTATCTATCTATCTATCTATCTATCTATCTATCTATCTATCTATCTATCTATCTATCTATCTATCTATCTATCTATCTATCTACTATCTACAGTATCTATCTACAGTATCTATCATCTATCTATCTATCTATCTATCTATCATCTCTCAAGTCTGCAAACATATGCAATACTCCTGTCTTTTATGATCCCCACAACAACAACCCTGTGAGATGGGTTGTGCTGAGAGAGAGAGATTCACGTCAAATCACCTAGCTGGCTGTGCCTAATGAAGGCATAGAATGCAAGGTTTCCTGCTATCTATTCCAGTGCCTTAACCACCACACCAAAATGGCTCTTATTATTTATATAATCACCCCTCATGTCTACCACTGGTTGTATGGGTGTATAGTTCTGACCTCAGAGGGCTGCTGGTAAGATCCCTGAGAAACTATTTATGAACATTCAGTCGGAAGCACTACATGACTGCTTATATTACAATGAAACATCTTAATGTTATTTGACTAGTATCCTCCTGAATAAGTATGTAACAATACTCCCTGCTTTATGGAGTATTTATGCTTTATAGCTCATATAGTACTCTACAGAGTTACTCATTCTTCCTGAAGAAGGAGTCACCAGAGTGAAAGAAAAGAGGTTGCCAAGGAAACCGTTTTGCAATTTAGTAGTGGCTTCAAACATACCCAAGAAATAATGTCTGTTGTCATAGCCTTGAGTGTCTCTCGTAAACCTGCTTCAAGTCATCAAGTGGTTAGAAAGGGCCATTAGAAAGATTGTTTCCCTGAAGCCCAGAACCATTGTACATCATTTTGCTTTTACATTCAGGGCATCCATGTGGATGATCCATGTCTTTTCTTTAAGCAGTCACACAACAAGCCAGTTGTTCAGAATACTAAAGTAGCTGGACTGTGTGCATGTGCATGTGCATGTAGAAAGGCCCCATTTATTACCGGGACTCCTGACAGTCATATCTGAAGCAACTGGGAGCAACTTTTGCACAAACATTTTCAACTGTTAAGGGTGCACTGTATTTATTTTGTCTCCCACAAAGGTATTTTTCAAAGATTTTGGACTACAGTTGTGAGATGCAGCAGATACTTGATGCTCTTTCCCGTTGCGTTTAATGGGCTATAGTTCTTACATCTGCATGGACGAGATCATTCTTTGCTTTTGGGTTAGTGATCAACAATGTACTTATGAAACCTAATTGTGCTCATTTCACACACACCCCAGACAATCATGCTGTCAAAGTCCTGGTCCAGTGTCTGGAACCTGAGTGGTTCTGGATGGGGACATACTGGATGGGTCAATCATGACAAGACTGAGTGGCTGTGTTTATTTATCGGATATTCCATCGTCAGTTCTCAGTGGGACGACGTTTCTGCATTCAAGATTTGTATGCAATTTGGGGTTCCTCTTGGACTCACAGCTCCTGCTTGAAAAGCAGGTGGAAACTGACCATAGAGTCTTTGCAGAGGTATATCTAGTGCTCCAGTTACGCCATTTCCTAGACCAGGTAGTCATTCGTACACTAGTCACTTCACAAATGGATAATTGTAAATTGTCTACATTGGGTTCTCCCTAAAAACCATCTGGAAGCTACAGCTGATCTAGAATGTGGCATTGTGGACAGCGATGGAAGCATCAAGTTATGCTCACATGGCCTCACTGCTTTGTGAGCTGCACTATTTAGTTCTGGGTGAAATTCAAAGTGCTGGTTATCTCCGTAAAAGCACTTCATGGCATAGGGCTGGGCTACCTGAGGCACCACTTACCATGGTGCAATCAATCAGAGTAGTGCCCTCTGGTCTCCTTGATTGAACAGTGTCATCTAACGGGATGGAAGAAGTGTCCCTTCTTTCTTGTAGTGCTTGCCTTCTGGAACAACATGAGAGATTTCCACCCATACGATTTAATGATTAGGCAATCACTAAAAAACTGGCTGTTCTTTCAGGCCTTTGCATAGGGTGTTTGTTTAAGTTTGATTTTATAGCAGGTTGTATTGTTCTTCCAGTCAGCTATGATTTTTTTAATGTATTCTTTTTCTTTTTTATTTGTAAGCTGCCCAGAGTCACTAAGAAGTCAGGCAGCTTCAAAAATGGATAAATAAATAAAAAATAAAACAAACATCCCTTTCACAGTCTCTTTCCTAGGAGGAGTGGATGGAAAACAAAGTCCAAACCATGGGAATGGTACTAGAATTGACTCCCTACCAATCTGATAACAGCTTAGGGAATTCTACAATCTTGCCAACATTGCTTGCAATATTCTTTTGGGCAGTTGTCAGAAAATATTGGCTGACAGGTATTTAGATAAGAAAACCACCAGGGGCATACATTAGGGAAAGCCAAAACAATCTCAAAAAGTAAGCCACTTCTGTTTTGTGGCCCAGACAACAACAATAATAGGTTCATATAGCCAACTGAGAACAGTTGTCTGAGTTGTTCTGGCAGGTAAAGAGTTGCCCCTTCTGCCAGGGTCTATCCCATTTTGAACCTGTAACAAGAGGGTTGTTGATGTTGTTGGTAGATTTCCATTGTTTGTGATGAATCAAGAAGAAAACCCTTTTATATTATCCCTCACTCTGAAACAAGATTTTTTTGAGGAGTTTCTTTTCCTACCTGGTATTTTGTAAAGAGGGGAAAATGAAACCATTCCACCATGGTTTAGTGGTGGCCATCTTGGTGAGGAGGCATTCATTTTTACATATTTTCCTGTTTAAGTGTTATGTCTACAGTTTAGGGTATGGGCAATAAAAACTGAAAAATAAACATAATGTTCTTATGAACGTC
This sequence comes from Thermophis baileyi, assembly GCA_003457575.1. NCBI lineage: Eukaryota > Metazoa > Chordata > Lepidosauria > Squamata > Dipsadidae > Thermophis > Thermophis baileyi. The sequence goes on from QLTV01000437.1 coordinate 1,910,529, forward strand.
TGCTAGATTTGCCTCCTTTTTTCAATTTGTCCTTTATTTTTTTCAAGAAAATATGGTCACCACAGATATCGCCTATAATGTCCAGTCAGGTGAATTTTTGAAAATTGGACATTTTCAGAAGAATGAACAATAGCAATAATATGGTCTCTCATTTTACACCAGCCACATGTATTTAGTGTGCTGTATTCAGGCTGCTTTATTTCAGTCAATCACTTAGCAACATGTGCAAAACACTTTTTCATTTAAAATCATTCCCTCAAGACACAGGAAGGAAACAAATCTATTGGAATTATTCCAATAATTCTTCTTTTCAACCTTAAGGCATCTATTTATCTTGACAGCCAGTTCAAAAACATCTTACTCATATTAAATGCTATTTTCCTTTTTTTTTTTTTTATGCCAGAGTCATCTACAAATGCTCTGTGCTCTGTTTTTAAAGGCTGCAATTCTATACATCTTTTCCTGGGAAATAAGCACTATGACCACAACGGGTGTCGCTTCCAAGTCCACACACATACGTGGATTCTCTGAGCAACAGCTTTGACTGTAGATCAGCTTAGAATGGAAGAACTATATTTAAACATAACCTCATGTCCCCATAATGACTCTTCCTTTGAAAGCATCATGTCAAGAATGATAAAACGTTCCAAGATCACACAGCAAATATACTGTATGGGTCTAAACACTTAGAAGGCACTTCAATGCCATCCAGTCATTCTTTGGTAACTGATGGATTATATACATCAGATACTCGTCTTTCCTCTACTACATGAAAAGCCGCATTATATTCTCATGGGCTAGATTTTTAAAAATGGCATTTGCCAATATAATTAAATAATTAATATACTTCTATTGTAATTATGTTATTTCTATTATAAGTATGGATTCAGTGCTTTCATTTTTATTGGTAATGCTGTAAATACATTTTAACAATATTTCTGGCTTAATAGGAAAACCCTGAATTCTCTATACAGGTAGTCCTTGACTTACATTTCATTTAGTGACCGTTCAAAGTTACAACGGCATTGAGAAAAGTGACTTGTGACCATTTTCACACTTACGACCATTGCAGCCCGAGATCAAAATTTGGATGCTGGGCAATTGACTCATATTTTTCTGATGGTTGCAGTGTTTCAAAGTCATGTGATGCCCTCTTGTGACCTTCTGACTAGCAAAATCAATAGGGAAACCAGATTCACTTAACAACCCTGTGACTAACTTAACAACTGCAGTGATTCATTTAATAATTGTAGCAAGAAAGCTAATAAAATCGGGCAAAACTCACTTAACAAATATTTTGCTTAGCAACAGAAATTTTGGGCTCAATTGTGGTCGTAAATCAAGGACTACCTGCAGTTGTTCTGGCTTTCCTTTTTTGTCAGTTTGTGTAAGTATTGTTATACATTGAACTATGCTGCCGTAACTACTGACCTTCAGATAAGACCCTCTCTACCGTAGCTGATTTCCTTGTGGAGAGCTCATAGTTAAGTGCTTTGTAGCCAGAAGACACTCATTGCCATAAGAAGAAAGGAATATTCTTGCTGGATCAATCCAAGGCCCATTTAAGACTAATGTTTTATTTCTTATAGGGTGAACTCAGATATACTTGCAAGCAACCTCCCCCACAACCCCCGGTCACCATTGTTCTTCTGCAACGTACAAATAACAATGAGTTTTCAACACCAATAGCTGTTGACAGGCTTGGTCTTCAGAAATCTATTCAACCCCTTTTTAAAGTCATCCAAGTTGGTAGCCATCATCTGAATTCTATAAATTAAGCATCCTGTGAAGAAGTGCTTTTTTGGGGGAATCTGTTGTAAATAAATGTACATTTCCATTCAATCACCTTCATAACCTTGTTTTGAGAACAAGAGAAAAACTTCTCCCTGACATACATAACAGTCTTCATCTTCATCATGTTTCCCTAAGAGTTTCAAAAAAATCTTTCTACACAACAAATGTGCCAGTTTTCTGATAGTTTTGATTGTCCTTGTCTGCACTTTTTACAGCTGTATTATATCAATCAATCAATTTTATTCGGTTTTTCATCTGTGAATGAACTGTAGACTTTTGTCAGGGCATTACAGGTTGTCCTTGAATTATGACCACCTTTGGGATCAAATTTCTGTTGCTAAGCAAGGCGCTTGTTAAGTGAACCATGGGGTTATTAGGCAAATTAAGCCTGGCCTATTGACTTTGCTTGTCAGAAGCCAGCTGGGAAGGTCACAAATGGCAATCACACCATCCTGCAATTCTGCAACCATTGAAAATACATGCTGGTTGCCAAGCACCAGAATTTAGATCACATGATAATGGGGATGCTGCGATGGTGATAAGTGCGAGAATCAGTTATAAGTTTTTTTCAATGCCAATGTAAATTTGAAAGGTTGTTAAATGAATGGTTATAAGTTGAGGACTAGCTGTATAATGTTAGCAGTTTTAGTTCCAAATGTGGTTTTTATGTGCTGATTTGACATCTCATTAAGTGACCACTATGACACCAAAATAATTTTTCCTACGTTACAGATATCTCAGACCTTATTCAGTGTGTCTGGTGATGTTAGAATTTTTTTGGCCCAATATGTATTTATGTTTATTTATATTGGATTGCATTTATCATTTGGCTGACCATTCACCCAATTGAACAGATTTTTCCAGAGTACTTCACATTCACATTTGATTTTTACCTCATGAATAGTTTAGTTTCATCTGAAATCTTGCCCAGCTCATTGTTTATCTGTCAGCAAAATCATTTATGAACAAGTTAAAAACATTGGTCCCAATAGAACCTTGAGGAATTCCATTCTTTTCTTCCCCTAGTGAGAAAATTGGGTATTTGTTCCTACTATTTTTGTTTTTAAGTTCGTGTAATGTACAAATAGCTAGTTTTTCCTATATTATGGCTGCTAAGTTCATTCATCAGCCTTTGATGAGGTACTGACCTTCTGTCATCCATAAGGTAACCAAATTTTGGGTTGCTGTATTAAAAATAAAGCAACAACAGATGTTAAGGATGAACAGTTTTTTCCCATTTTTATGTGAACAACTGATTATTGAGAAATTGAAAATGAGTGGAACCTGATTTGATGAACAATTTACTTATTTTTGCTAGGCTGTAAATTCACAGGTTTTTGGGGAACTCTCTGGAGATGCCACCAAAATCTTGGTGATCTGTTGTGTAGTTTCTCAAGATGTCCTAGAATAAAGTTTCAATATGTTGATTTACAGATTTACCTCAAATTGTCCTTTTTTTGTAATATCTTTTCTGATACAATTGGTGATTCTTTTTTTATTTCCTTCTTAAGTTAGGCTTTCCATTTCTGGAAAGAGAGCCTTTCAATTTTCACAAATTCCTGATCAATACTAGAAAGCCTCAAATATTTCTAGAGTGTTTAAAAAGGGAATTATCAAGAGGATGAATAGGTTCCTGGATTGGGCTGTGGCATGGCTTAACCGTGGTTTGTTGAATAAGCCACAATCAGCTGGATTCGTGTATATGTGTATGTATATAAATTTGAATATTTTATTTTTTACTTAAATATTTTAATTTTTATAGACAAAAAAGATTAAAAGCAGAAAGACGATGTAAAACAAATAAGTAAAAAAGGGAGAAATTGTCTGGTCAAAATTAAATAAAATGTCTAGCAGATTGCTAAATCTATCTTAGGAAAAAATGAAAATAATTAACAATTCTCTAACATTATAGCATGTCACAAAATCTTGCCAGAGAAAATAAATATATTGAATTGGTTTTTTTGATTAGTAGCTAAAATTGCCTTTTCCAAAGCCTAGCTAATACAGGTAATTCTCAACTTATAATAGTTTGTTTAGTGACCGTATGAAGTTGAGCGGCACTGAAAAAAATGATTTATTACCAGTTTTCACACTTATGACATTGCAGCATTCCCATGGTCACATGATCAAAATTTGGACTGGCAATTGGTTCATATTTATGACAGTTACAGTGTTCCGGGTCATGTCACCTTTTGCGATCTTCTGAGAAGCCAAGTCAATGGGGAAGCCAGATTCACTTAACAACCATGTTACTAACTTAACAACTACAATGATTCACTTAACAACTGTGGCAAGACAAGTTGTAAAATGGGGCAAAACTCACTTAATGAATGTTCCACTTAGCAACAGAAATTTTGGGCTCAGTTTTGGTTGTAAGTTGACGACTATCTGTATAAATACTTGCTAAGAATTTGTTAAATTGAGCAGGATACACACTATATAAATAAAAAACAAGTAAAATTTCAAATTCTTCCAAATTTATGGTGGTGGTTGAATCCTTTTCAGTGACTCAGTTGTCTCAAATTCAAATCACATTCAAATTCCTATGATTTATGAAGATTATCTTTCTAGTTTATCAATGTGGCTAGATATACACCAAAATACTGTAATGGATATGCATTTTCTATGATGGAAATAATGAACTAATCAGATCTGGCTTTACTGACTTTATATCAGTATTAAGAACGGGATTTTCAACACATAGATTACATCTGGAGATTTTAGCTCCAACCTACCTTTTTTCATCCTCGGCAGGCAGCCCATATAATAACCATATTTTCCAAGAACCCAGTGTATATGTTCATCTCAGCATCATGGGAAATGGGAATGAGAAGACTACTTGAACATCAATATAATCTAATCTAAGTTTTGGCTAAGGACATGTGTGGATGAGAAAATTAGAGTGGAACATCTTCTCTAGCTCATTTGAACTCTGATAATATATTTGATCTAGCCTTGCATAAAGTAGATCGTAAAACCAGAATCAATCATTGTACACTGTTAAAACTGATTCTTGAGAGAATTACAATTATGGACAATACATTTCAGAAAGTGAATGGTAATATTATCCAGAGATCACTGTTCATCTGTCATTAACTAAAGGTAGTAAAGGGCATTCCTTTTATAGTTATTATACTGGTCTTTTATTGTGTTTGGTCTTGGACTGTAAATAAATGTTGGTTCCCATTAACAGTGCTTTTTCCCTTTTAAAAAAAATACCATTTGCAAAATAGCTTCATGGCTGGTAACCTATCCAGTCAAATCTGCCCCAGAGCAACCTATAATGTCCTGTTCTCATATTACTTTACATGAAAAATACTATTAAATGGATATATACATTTGCCTATTCCACTCTCCCAGCAATTCTATTTTACATGCTTTGGTTTTGAAAAACATAGATAACACCGGGAAAGGCAATCTGGCACGTGGCCCTGCAAGTAAGTAAGTAATAGAAATTTTAAGCATCCTCCCTATAATTTATCTTCCTGCAAATTTTGTGTATTTAGAAATCTAAACTACGAAATTATTTTCTAGAATTACTTTTTTGGTCTGTATTTGGAGTAAATCATTTCTCATGTACTAATAATGTACTGTGGTCCATGTACCATGGACCTTACTTCATACTTAAGTGGTCAGTAGAGGGGGCGTGCATAAGTGCACTAACATGCCTATCGTCCCTGTCATTGTATTTTTATTCCCTTAATCTTGTTCTCATTTTTCTTTGACAAATTCCAATAAATAAATAATGCAAAAGATAAAATGCCACCTGAGTTTCCTGCTCAAATCATGGTCCCATTTAGCCCATTGTTTTCTTTCCTAATTTAGGCACCCCAGAAGGCTTTTAAGTAGGCAACCAAGGGCCTCCCAAAGGCACACCTGAGCCTGCCTTGCCTTACTTTGCTTTTTTAAAAAATCCACATCATTAAGAGGTTCCTTTTCCTTGATTTTCTTAGTTTTACAATAGCTATAAATGCTACAATTAAGGCCCCTTGTATCAAGCAATTGAGGAACAATTAACCTGAAAATGTGTACCTGGTTTTACCAGTCAAGAAGGAAAGCTTTGCTCCACATCAGAGAAGATATTTGTGACTCCATTCTTCTGCTTTATTTACTGTTCTTATCAATCAAAGGGTTTTGTTTTTTTAAGAACAATTAAAGGCCTATGGGAAGTAAAGGTTAGTAGTCCCATTTTCTCCTTTATGTTCACTGTTCCATTCTGTTTATTTGCCTTAAGGGACCAACATCTAATTTGTGGAAGAGGAAGAAGCGTATTTTGAACCACTAGATCTTCTTAATGGTTTCATCTCCATGTGACCCATAGCTCCCCAATACTTTTTTAAGTAAACATTGAGTGTCTTGGGGAGTTACTGAATGTCAGCTGGTTTCCTTTGTCTGTAGGTCTCTTCACAGGCAACTCGTAGCTCTCAAAATGAAGACAGAACTATACATAGTGATCCTAACCTTCCTGTTCTCTGCATTTGCTTGCTTTGGATTTTCTTCTTATGACAGTTCAGTGCAAATATACATTCACTATAATTAAGAATTATTGTTTGTGTTGCTGTCTTCTGTTTCTTTTATTGGGGTTTTCCTATATCAACTTTATAGGACCAGTGATTAGAAGTAGCTTCTACTGGCATGAGACTGATTGAGGAAAAGAACCATTACAGGTAGTCCTCGACTTACAACAGTTCAGTGACCATTCAAAGTTACAACAGCACTGAAAAAACCAATTTATGACCATTTTTCATACTTATGACCATTGCAGCATCCCCATGGTTACGCAATTTACATTCGGATGCTTGACAACTGACTCACATTTATGATGGTGGCAGTGTCCTGGCGTCGTGTGATCCCCTCTTGGGACCTTCTAATGAGCAAAGTCAACGGGGAAACCAAATTCACTCAACAAGTGCAATGATTCATTTAACAATTGTGACAAGAAAGGTTATATAATGGGTCAAAGTTCTTTCTTTAACAACTGTCTTGCTTAGCAATGGAAATTTTGGGCTGAATTGTAGTTGTAAGTTGAGGGCTACCTGTATGCAGGATTGTAGTTCAAATCAGGACCATCACACCTATAGTAGCTAGGGAGGGTTGAAGTTTTCCCTCCCAGTCCCTTGGATTTTGGAATTCCTCTCCTTTGCTCAAAGGTAGGGAGAAGCCTTCTGCTCTGTCAATCCTGTTGCAGGTTGTGCCAGAATAGAGCAATCCTGAAAGCAATGTAGTTTGTCAGATTTAATGGTCTCCCCTTTTACCCTGTGAGCCTTACTATAGCCTGCCACCATTTTATCCTTTAATAAAAGGATAAAATTTTATCTCTACATGGGGCTACCCTTGAAGAGTGTTCGGAGACTACAATTGGTCCAGAATGCGGCTGCGCGAGCTGTCGTGGGTGCACCAAGGTACACCCATATTACACCTATACTCCGCAAGCTGCACTGGCTTCCTATTGGTCTCCGGGCACAATTCAAGGTGTTGGTTATTACCTTTAAAGCCCTATATGGCTCAGGGCCAGGTTATCTTCGAGACCGCCTTCTGCCACATAGCTCCCAGCGACCGGTAAGATCCTACAGGGTTGGGCTCCTCCAGGGCCCGTCATCTAAACAGTGCCGGCTGGCGGGCCCACAGGGGAGGGCCTTCTCTGTGGCTGCCCCAGCCCTCTGGAACCAGTTACCTCCTGATATTTTTATTACCCT
>QLTV01000437.1:1918048-1943263 GCA_003457575.1 Thermophis baileyi
AATAATAATAATAAAAAACCCTGTTTCCAAATCAGTCACTTCTATCTTACAGATGTGGCCACTTTCTCATGTTTTAGGAGTACACTTCAGCAACATCAGGCGTTATCGATCTAAAAGAAATTCTGTGAGAAAATGCTTTGAGACTCTCCCTTTTTGGAGGCATGGCTCTTTCGGTGGCTTGTTCCCTAACTGGCGCTGTGGCAAGAGCAACTGAATGGCATTTCATGCAGAGCGAGAGCGCTGAGAGTCGTTCCAGATGAGCAAGAAATATAAAGTAGCAGAAAAAGAGAGAGGCCGTGTGGATTAGTACTTTAACATTTTAGTGAAAGGGGTGAAATTATGTGGATGCAAAACTTCCCCGAGATTACAGAAAGAGTGAGAATTACAGAGAGAGAGAAAAAAAGAGGACAAACACAGGTGCAAATGCAGTGAAAAGGCAGCTTTATTTTCTTTTAATACTATACACAGAGAAAAGGGGGGAGGAACCCCAGAAAATAGCCACAGTTACGGCTGGCTGTTGCTGGCAGTGTTTTGTTTTCATTTTTTTGGTCTGTGTCTTTTTTTTTTTTTTAATCTGAAAATTTTTTTTTCCCTCCCCCCCCCAGCTATTGGTTTGTCTTTGTCTTTTTTTTTTTTTTAATCTGAAAATGCCCCCCCCCCTCCACCCCCCAAGCATATACAATCTCAAAAGTACACTTCAGGTTACAATGGACGACAGCAGATATTTTCAGCAATTCTAATCCAGTAGTTTAGCACAACAGTTTACAGTTGTTCTTTTTCTCTTCTCTAGATGGGAATCTTATATACATTTGTTCACCAAGAAGGTAAGCATGAAAAAGAAACAAAACAAAACAAAACAAAACAAAACAAACCCAACTCAGCCCAATCTCTACATTTGCCAGAAAGCTGTATTTTACACAACATTTTCTTGAGCCTCTCTTTGTGAAGCATTCAATTATTTACGGCACATGGAAAAAAATCTTTCAGGGTTGGAGTTTAACATGGCATTTTGCTCATTGTTGAGAAAAAGTAACAGCAGTAGCCATTTTTATAGAGGCTTCTTTTTTGCTTGGGCCTATAAACAATACTATCTACTACCACCTTGGTTAAAAGATACAGCTTTTTTTCTGCACAACACTCACATTTAATGGCACCTCTTTCTGAGTAAAAGTACAAAGAATCAGCTGAAATGTAATGCATATCCACTCAGGAATGGGACTCACTAAATCTAAATATGTACACTTACACTAAATATGTAAGTATGTATACGGATTTGAAAACAGACCCATTAAAATCATAGGTAGTCCTCGACTTACAAGAGTTTGTTTAATGACCATTCAAAGTTACAACAGCACTGAAAAAAAGTGATGTATGACCATTTTTCACACTTACGATCATTGTAGCATCCCCACAGTCACGTGATCAAAATTTGGATGCTTGGCAACTGGTTCATATTTATGACAGTTGCAGTGTCCTGGAGTCATGTGAACACCTTTTACAGCCTTCTGACAAGCAAAGTCAATGGGGAAGTCAGGTTCACTTAACAACCTTGTTAGTAACTTAACAACTGCAGTGATTCACTTAACAACTGCGGCAAGAAAGGTCATAAAATGGTGCAAAACTCACTTAACGACTGTCTCGCTAACAATAGAAATTTTGGGCTCAATTGTGGTCGTAAGTCGAAAACTACCTGTAGTAACTCTTTCTGAATAAATAGAATTAGACTGAGTGGCTCAATCCTAAACACATGGGGCTTACATTTATTTAAATAGGTTTAGTATTGACTGCTGACATTGTAGCTTTCCAGTTTGAACTCTGCCACTTACAACAGTGATATATGCATGTACACATTTCTTGAGCTGTATAAAAACCACTTAGGGACTAATTGATACATTACACTCTTAAGTGTGCACCTTTTAAGTCTTAGTTCCAAATTCTGATTAAGTAGGAATTGTGCTTAGGTTTAACAGCGAAGTTGAGAGACCTTTCCGTTGTGCCCTACTGATGGATGCTGTTGAATCGTTTAAGTCAGCGGTCCCCAACCTATCCAGCTTTGCGGACTGATGGGGGGGGGAAAGGGATGTTTCCACACGAGCAGTGGGTGAGCATGTACGTGCACTCCATTTGCATAAGTGGTGGGCATACGCACCCGCGCAAATGGAGCTGCACACGTGCACTCACCCACCGCTCGCTCAAGTGGACCTGCACTTGCAAACCTTTTCTGTGGCCCAGTTTTGAACAGGCCATGGCCCGGGGTTGGGGACCCCCGATTTAAGTTACAGTCTCAAATTCAAATAGTCTAGTTGTCGTCAAGCATGTACTCTGAAAAGTATAATGCATAGGGCTGAGCTGGGCAACATCATCTAACCCTCTCCCTGTGGCACAATCTAATATCCACATGGTGTGAACATCTAGGGTCTGTTAATGGGTAGGCTGGAACTCCTGATCATATGGGATTTCTACCTGCAAAGAACAGCCCATGCAATAAAACCTGCAATGCGCATGGAAGAAAGGCCAAAAGATACTGTGCTACCCTGCGATTTATTAAGTAATCTCTACAGGGGGGATTTTCTGAAGAGAGAATGTCTTAACAAAGTTATGAATCAAGTTTTTAGAAAGGTGGCAAGATCTGTTATTTCCCACTACATCTCTAAGAAAAATGATATTTGCGGAAAACAATGCTTGAGGCTAATTTAAGGCTGTTCATGTTTTGATTTTCACTGGTATAATCGTTTCATATAAATTCTTAGGCAACAACACTGAATAGCTCTCTCCAGTTTGCTGACGCTTGTGAATCTTTCCCTTACAACTGTTTGTTTTCCTCCACCCAGGATTCAAGACCAGAAACGAAGTCCATTGGGAAGGGAACAATGAGGAATTACTTCAGGTGTGTGCATTGAATAGAATCTATTTTGAGAGGATTCTACAATAATGTAGAAACAAAAACCCAATTCTCAAGATTTATGTTAATGATGTATAATTGCTGAAGGCTTACATAGCCCAAAGTTACCAGGCTGAACAGTCAGAGCCACAAAACCACTTTTTAAACTAGTTTTGTAACATCTCATCCTTACAACACTGTGAAAAATAGTTTTCATGCTCTTAAATGAGTCTGAAGGGTTTTTTTTATTTAAAAAATCTCTTTCTGTTTGTTAAATTATACCATCTCCCAGCTGTTTTATTTAGTACAGTATACACTTATCTAATAATCGGTCAATCTTTCTATGAGGATAAATACTCAATGTTCAACTGGAGCAATATATCCTAGCAGTAAGAGATCTATTATCACACTTTTACACCCAGTCTCAAGAGTGATGAATATCTCTTCATTTCATACAGAATATCAGCTGTCAACAGCATGAATACCTCTATTCAGTGTAAGACAGAACAGCTATCATGTTGCATGATCATGCAATAACATTCCCAATAAACGTCTTGTGTATGTAGTACACCATTTCTCTTTCTTACATATTCTGGACCAAGACTCCCAGTTGCTACAGTATATCATGCCATTTCCTTCCTGTTTCTGAGAAAGACTGCTGTCTTTATGGATCAAAAAAAGAGACGGAAAGAGAATGTTGTGCTTACACAGCTTGGAATGCTGCCTACATTTTGGTAAGAGGGAAGGTGGAAATTTAGGGAAAGAAATAACATTAAAATAAAGGGAAAGCTAAGGCAATCTGTCCAATGGCACATCAGTATCTAGTTTTGTGATTCGTTAGCAAGTGTCACAAAGGCAAAAATGGAAGAATTGTGTAAACGTATACAATACAGTACATCAGCCACAGACAACTAAATGAGAAACAGCCCTGTGATTCTTTTCTTTCTGCTTTGTTTTTTCTTTACTTGAAAGTGGATACTCGGCCAGTATATTGGTGGCGTTTTATGTTTTTTATATTCAGAAAAAGATGTCATGATGTTACCAAGAAAAAGAGTCTCCATGAAAACTAAGGTAAATTTGCAAACAGATTAAAAATACAAAATATTTTTAAAAATGTACAGATTACTTGTATCTTAGGAAAACACACTGAAAAGATTTTTCCCCCTTTGCATTTTTTAATATTTAATTATAAAAGTTAAGGCTAAATAGTCATTGTGCCAAACTGTCATGAATTCAGACCTCACCTGTTTATATTTATTGTTTAAAATATTTCTCTGTGCTGGAATTGCAAAGATACAATCCTGGAAAAAAATTAAAAAAACATAATTTTTTTTTTCTGAAAGGATGTATTGAGTTGTCCAGAGAGACCTGCAACTGAAACCTAGCATTTTTGAATGCAACTGTGGACACAACCCTACAATTCCCATACTTATTTAGAGGAAATTGGTAGAGTTGTGGAGCGTTATTAAAATGATACACACGTAATCTCGAATGTGCCAATCCTTAGAAAATTCAGCAGGAAGACTCTCTCTGAATTAATTGCTTTATATACTTGTAGTTTTCCAGAATTGTTTTATTCCTGGAAACAAAGAATAATAGATAATGTGCAAACAAGGTTGATAAATAGATGATTTCTTTTATTGGCCTTTCCCACCTTAGAATAGAATAGAATAACAGAGTTGGAAGGGACCTTGGAGGTCTTCTAGTCCAACCCTCTCCTTAGGCAGGAAACCCTACACCACTTCAGATAAATGGTTATCCAACATCTTCTTAAAAACTTCCAATGTTGGAGCATTTACAACATCTGGAGGCAAGCTGTTCCACTGATTAATTGTTCTAACTGTCAGGAAATTTCTCCTTAGTTCTAAGTTGCTTCTCTCCTTGATTAGTTTCCACCCATTGCTTCTTGTTCTACCCTCAGGTGCTTTGGAGAATAGTTTGACTGCTTCTTCTTTCTGGCAACCCCTGAGATATTGGAACACTGTTATCATGTCTCCCCTAGTCCTTCTTTTAATTAAACTAGACATACCCAGTTCCTGCAACCGTTCTTCATATGTTTTAGCCTCCAGACCCCTAATCATCTTTGTTGCTCTTCTCTGCACTCTTTCTAGAGTCAACCTTGACATCTTCCAAATTTATTGGGACTACAGTTAGGGTTTCAGTACTGACCATATGCAGGCCCCAGGTGTATAAAGCTGGCTGGATCCTTGTAGAAGTTTGAACTATAGCCTATCTATTCACCTCTGTGTAATGTTTTATATTTTAATTGTTCTGGACTGTAGGTTTCATTAGGCATAATGAACATTATAATGTTCATTCCTGTTGAAATCATTAGGACTGAAGGCAGGTGTATTTTTTTCCTGATGATCCCGGATTCAAGTCCAGCTAACTTAACCAGTTTAGTTAGCTGGACTTGAATCCGGGATCATGAGGAAAAGCCAGTCAATAATTAATTTTTTTAAAAAAATCAAGAGGTTGTCCTAAAAATCTTTGAAAGAAAATTAATCAGGGATGTATTTACGTTGCTCAAGACTTATTTGTTGATATCAGTGAAATATATATTTGTTTAAAGGCATTAGAATCAGTACTGTTCTATTCAGCAGTTTGTTGTACTTGAGAGGAAATAAGCATTCAACAATAAGATAATCTCCATCTTAGATTATGTGAATTTTACTTTAACTTTCATGGTATGTATGAATGCATGTGGAATGCTGACAATTTACTAAAGATAATCGAAAATCAAAAGTATTCTGCTCTATCAGAAAAAGTGCTATATTTGTGCTCTACTTCTAACCTTTAACCTTTGCTCTGCCCTGTATTACCTAGCAAAAATGTTAACAGGAGTTGTAGATGATTATCAATTTTTTCAAATTTTCACTAAATGTTTACTGAATAACTTGAAAGATTAGGTGAAGGATATTGCACGAAGGAAGATTAAATATAGTAATATTGCAAAAATTGAGATTGCCAATCAAATGAATATCAAAATAAATAATAATGAAATAATAACCATTATTAATGTATTGTCAAATATAGGGCTCTGTAAGGAAATGTTAATTGGTCTGTGACTGTTTCTTTGTGGAAAAGTAATGCTATTCCTGTAATTTTCCTAATTTATCTGTAGAAATGTGTAGTATTACATTACCACTAATTGTGCAACTTTAAGTTTATTTTTATTAGTTTGTTTGATTTGTTTTATTTTATGATGTGTGTATGGAGTACAGGTGGTCCTTATTTAGCAACTGCTTCATTTAGTTTAGTTTGCAAGTCTGTAACACAAACAAAAAACTGAAGTAAGATCATAAGCAGATTTGCAGTTTCACACAATGACAGCTTCATTGAGTGACTAAGTTGCTGGTCACAACTGTGGTTACTAAACAAGGACTTTAAAGTGGCTTTAAAACAATTTTTAATGGAAAATCTTTAATGAGAGAATTTATCTTTTGATGGACTGATCTGTCTTTTTAAGTCTATGATTCTGACATGCTTGTACAGAAGTATGTTCAATTGAACTCAAGTTCAACATTAATTCCAAATAAATGGATTTAAGATTGGGATGTGGTTTTGCAAATCTCACTGGAGATTGTTGGTATTCCTCACTTGAAAAGTTACCAGGCAGAGATATCTTTTTAATGGCACAGAAAGAAAAGAGCTCAGAGGAAAATTGTTGTTCAACATGACATTTAAAACTTAAGAGTTAATACAATAAAGCACCACCTGAGAGAGAACAGATACACCTTAGGAGCCAACGTCTTTCTCCAGCAAGATTAATGCTGGTTTAGTACGTTTCTATAGGATTCATGAAATTCTTCCTTAGTTGAAATGATTTTGATGCCACTAGAAATCTTCACTTATAATCTATTGTAAATTTTATGGATACAGCTAATTGTCAGAAGAAATACCAGTAGGACTCAGATCATTGGAAGGCTTCCTGTTACCAAGGAATCATTATTTTCTATCGGCCTATGCCTCTTTCTGTTTGACACTTTAAGAAAGAAAGAAAGAAAAATCTCAGTGAGGCCTCTTATAACCTGTGGCAATCCAAAATTTCTATTGCAGATACTAATAATGATACTCAAAAATCTGGAGGTGGGTCATACCAACTAGATATTAAAAATTAGGAAAAGCATCTCAGAACCCAACCACAGAAGGTTTCAAATGAGAGATGTGGAAGAGCACAGGGACTGGAAAAAATAAATTAGCATGTTTACCATAACTTTACTGAAATACTTGCTTGAGACAATGAGCCTATTTAAATCTTCCCCAAAAGAGAGCAGCAACATGCCTCAGGCTTCAGCACTCTCCTGCTCATTTTCCTCTGGGGAGAAGTGAATGACCATATACTAGTGCTCTTGATGAAATGGGAAGGTTGCGTTTCCAAAGAACCTGGCATGCGGGTTGTAGCATTAAGAGCAGGAATAGTACAACTGTGGCTATATCCATTCATTCCCGAACTTGATGTGATAGGAGATGCCGATGGGGCGGATGAAAACTGGAGGCCAGCAATCTCTGAAGGACTACAGATTCTTTGATCATAGCTATGAGATACTTTTACTCATGATTAGAATATATTTCATAGTCAGATAACGGCTGTATACTCAGCTAGGCAAAAGGGAATTGCTTGTTACCCTGAAACTGTGTTTTTCATTTCTTCCCGGGGACAATCCTGGGTAAAAATATCTCCAAGTTTCAGTAGGCGTACTGAGACAAAGCAAGTAAAGAAGCAATGTTTAAATTATATGGGTACTTACGATGTGCAGAACCTTTCTACAAGATGAACATGAAAACTAATTTGATGAACTTTAAGCAAACAAAGACTGTTTTGCAAGAAATTTGTATTTCTTGTGGTCAATCGTAATTTCCTACTCTTAACAGTTAGAGCTCATCTACATCTCGATGCAAGGATGCCCCACTAACCATTTGCTGAGGACATGTCCTCACAATAAATCCTCCATCTTGTTATGAGCCCATTACTGAGTCTGGTTGAAGCTGATCTAAGGTGCCTGAAGGAAGTATTTTCTCTGCTATCTTAGTCTTAAGCCTCCCACGTACACATTCACTTAAACATGGAGGAGGAGCCTTTGGAGTTTGGCAACTGCTAGAGACCGAAGGGCTCCTTTCTCCCATCTGGATGGCTGGCTAGGCATCTGTTTGGCCTTTTTTGTTGTGGTTGCCAGAGAGACCACACCTCACTGTCATGGCACATATTTTTCTTTTGGGGGGTAGGCTTGGACATGGGAATATTGATTGCATGTTAAACTGAATGCAGGTCTTTGAGGAAATAAATATTGCTACTGCAAAACAGAAATAAAGATGCTTTGGAAATACCATCAGGTTTTGAAAACATGTCCAACTATGATTTACTGTGCTGGCTTTTTGACAGCAATAATTGTAGGCAGTGGATTGTTTTTTTATCAAAGATTCACTACAGAGGGATTGTTCTTTTGTTGTGCATGAAGGCAGACTCTGCTCCCTCCCCCTAGTTGTACCAGCAATGCCTTGCCCAATGCATTTTTATTTTGTAGGGCTGAGGTTTCCTGAAAAGAGTAGAATCGCATCCTTCTCCTGCAAGTGCAATCTAATTTGGGACGCAGACCTGTAATTTATCCCATGAGTTGTCACAGTCTTGGTTTTGGCAGACTCCTGTGCAAAGGTTAGAGGACAAACCTAGTGGCAGCAGCTTTGAATAACAACTTAAGTACGTGCACACTCAATATCAAAACTATTGAAGCTTGTTTTGCCATCTTGAAAGAGGCAATTCTCTAATGGGGGGAATGAGGTGCCATGAGCAATGCAAACAAATGAGGGTGAGAGCTGGCAAGGAGGATAAGATGCAGGCATAGGGTGGGGGGTGTCACTTCAAACTTACTGGTTGTGGAAGTAACTTTTACCTGGAGAAAAATGTAATTAATTCTCTTTATCCTCTTTAGAATTTACAGAACAGGTATTATAGAACTGTTATTTCTCCAGCCTTCAAAGAGCCAATCACTAACCTAAAAGTAATCCACATTATTTTCTCAGAAGGCAGCAATACTACTGGCTTAACTGCCAACATGTGGTATGAAGTATGTTGTGGGTGCTGTCTTTTTTGTATTGTCAAGAATGGGAACATAGTCGGACAAGCCCTTAGTAACCAAACATTCAAGCAGAAGGACATAGAAAGCGATTCTGGTGATGCTAATATGAAGCTAAGATTCCCATTGGGCTTTTTTACTTTATCTGAAGGAGACACTGGAAGATGATGATAGTTCATATGGTGCTTGCCTATTATAAAAATGCTAGCTTTTCTACTTTCTACTTCCTATTTTCTGTACTCTGGGAGGCAAATATAACAATCTCTAAAGAGACTTTGAGAACTGGGGCCTTCTATTCTTGAGAAAAAGTGGCTCTCTTCTTTTTTCTTTTTGGGAAATTTAGATCATAAGACAATTATTATGGATACATATTTTATATAAACCACAAAATCATCTTTTACATATCACAGTTCCGACAAGCAGACCATATACATAAGTAGGCACTGTTACTGAAAGGCAAACAAGTAAAATCAGTGAAAATAATTTAATCCTGGCAATTCTGGACCCATTTTCATGGCATACTCATTTTAGTTCGACTGTAGGGAGATGGGACATAAGCACAATACTGAAAACTAGAAGATTTAAATAAGGCCAAAATAAAACAATGATAACAAAACCCTAAATTATCACTCTGAGTTCCCTAGGCAACTATTCAATTATTTTTAGCGATACCAGTCAGTAGTGAAATCAGTGTGGTATTTTCAGTGTTGCAAAATATGTCACAACTGAATTCTGATCCACACTTGCATGCATACAAGCCTCATTGAAGCCAACTATATAGGAACGCTAAGCACGGGGACTGTGCAAAATGCATTCCTTTCAATGACCCTTATAGAAGAACCCATCAGAAACTTGAGCAAAACAAATGAAGGTTCCAGTCAACATGATGCTAGTTGGGTTGATCCCATTGTACATTGTCCGCAAGACCAAACAGTTTTATTGGGGCTTATATGGGAACAGGTCTTACTAAACAGCTTCCCAAATTAGAACAAAGTCTTTCTTTGGGGAAGAAAAATTCAAATATTAAGATCTCAAACAACATGATCAAATGTCTTTCCCTTACCCCAGTAAAAAAAACCTGTTTCTTAAAAAACGTACAACATTAAAATGCAGTTTAAGGCTCACATATATGTGAAACTTAGGAATCCTGTAAAACCTTGGAGGTTGATCATACCTGCTAGTTATATAAAGTAAAATTCTTCATATACGTTTATAAGTCTAATAAATATATGCAATACATAAATATGCATATTACACATATTCAACTATGCATATTCATATATTATATATTTATATTGATATAGAGATATCTTTCAAATAGAACAGCACTTTGTTCGCTGTTTTTGTTCTCACCCTCTAAAAATAATCCTAAAAGAGTGCATTTGGTGAGAAGTCTGTACTTTCATTACTCATCTCCCTTGACAAGTTAGAAAAATCAGAGCAAACCAACTGCAAGGCAATGGAGGCAGTCACTTCCAGTTCACAGTACTGCAGTTAGAAAAATACAGTGAGGTCTAAGGGAGTGATGGAGCACGAGCTGCTCAGAAGGAGGAGGAGGAAGGAAGGAAGGAAGATGGTCACATGACAATACAGCACTGACAGCGCTTTTTCTTTTCTGTACCTGGGACTTTCTCCATTGGTAAACTTTCTTCTTTTCCCTCTGGTGAAGAGGGCTCTGTTGTGTCTGACAAGGGCCTCCCAGAAACTAACTCAGCAGCATTTCCATCCATGGTCGACACATCAGTCACTGTCTTCTCACGTAATGATTTTTCATCATCTTCGTCAATAAGGACCAGTTCGGCCTTGATTGTCTCATCATAGCCCAATACCTTTTTGGTCTCGTCTTCATCATCAATATTTTGATAACCCATAAATATCATTGTTACTGGGTGATCTGAACTGGCTTCTGGGATTTCATTCCCAGAAAGTTTTGCTTGGTGTGGAGGGTTCCCAGAAAGTCTTTTGCCGGATTTGTGCACCATCTCTAGTTTTGCTTCCTTAAAAAGAATTTGTTCCTTCATGTGGCTGAGGTTTCCATCCACTATTGATATAGCCCCTCCTTTTATGCTCGATTGCCCTGCTTTCTGAATAAGTTCATCTACGTCCTTTGAGCTTAACTTATGTACTCCGTTTTCTACCACCGTGCCTCCAGAATGCATCTCATAGACTACTTTGGTACCATCATCATAGACTTTGATTCCTCTCTGACGGGCAGCCTCGGGGCCAATGGGGGACGTAGAGAGAATCTTGGTCTCTCCAGTTTGTTTGTCTTTCTCCACATTAATTTCCATGCTGTACAAAGCTTGAATGGAAACAAGAGAGGAAGTGTTTGTTACAACAGCAAGAAGCATGTGAATGGTTAATTGCCAAACAGACAAGCAGACAATTATATACCCAAAGAACCTAAAATGCCAAGCAGCCTATGTTAGAGATGCAAACTGTGAAGACAAGCAGTTGTTATTCTTAACAAAGGTTGATGCAACTAGTACTAGACAGACCTTTTCTAGTGAATGGATAACTTTCTAATATTTTCTGTACTAGGGGGGTGACAAACAAGCAGGTCTACCATAATGTCTATGTTGTTGAATTAGTTCACATAGTAAATATGGTCATCGTCCAAATTCTGATTGCCCACACCGGGGAATAGGACATATAACACTAAAAGTTACATGGGGATATTTAACAACCTGGAGAGTTCCTCTGATAGTGGTCAAATATTTCCTTCAGAAGTGAAGCACAGTAAAAAAAAAAAAATCATTTGAATTTCTACTTCAGGGGGAGTTTCTGCACAATTTAGAAGCTATATGTTACATCTACAATATATAACATATATAGCTATATGTTACATCTACAATATATAAGAGGAAGGGACAGGAAATATAAATACCCTGATGTATGCATCATTATTAAAGTTGAGCATAGGCACTGATTCTGCAAGTCTATAGAAATGCCACAGAATGTGGTATTAAAGAAGTCAGTTTTCTAAGAAATAGGGCTGTAATTAACAAAGCAATTGTTTAGTCTTCTTGGTAGCAAAGATATGCTTGAAAGTGAGGGATTATTGTACCCTAGCACAATCTCAGAAGCAAGAAGAGCAGTTCAAGTGAACTTTTCAGTGGTGAAAGCTTCAGTGTTATTTATAGGTTCTTATCCCATCACCAGCAGAAACAAACAAACAAAAAAGAGATGCAAGTACAGAAAATAATGCAAACCTCCCTGAAGTGTTTATTTTTGTGCAACTTAACAAAACTGAGCAGAGTACCTATATCGACTCCCTGGGGCTTCTGTTGTTCCTCTTAGAAATACTTCCATTTAAGTTTCAGTTACTTTTCCCACTCCAGGCCTCCCCAAAAGGGAGGGGACTTCTTTATTATCTATTTTTTTTTTTAAAAAGCATCTTGGGTTTCATATTTACTCCAATTCAGCTAGCTTTAAAAGCAACATGAATGCTTAGAGGAAACAGAAAAAGCAGAAATGGAAAATCCAGGGATAGTAGAGTTTTAATTAAGCCTTTTAGCGCTATTGATCAATATACAGGCCATAATCTTTTACTTTCTTATCTGAGTGTGGTCTGCTTCATAGATGCACATGCCATTTAATTTCTCACTGAATGACTACAATACAGTAGATGCGATCATAATGCATGTAGTAACTAGAAAAAAGCCTTCAAAAACTCTTGGAAAGTACTGTTATTCTGTTGTCATTCTCTGTGATGATATACAGATAGTCCTCAACTTACAACAGTTCATTTAGTGACTTTTTGAAGTTAGACAATCAATGAAAAAAGTGACATGACCATTTTTCACACTTACAGATATTGCAGCATCTCCATGGTTACATGCTCAAAATTCATGGCAACTGACTCATATTTATGACGGTTGCAGTGTCCCAGGATCACGTGATCACCTTTTGTGACCTTCTGACAAGCAAAGTCAATGGGGAAGCCAGATTCATTTACCAACCATGTTACTAATTTTACAACTGCAGTGATTCAGTTAACAAATGTGGCAAGAAAGGTGGTAAAATGGGGAAAATTTCACTTTGCAACTGTCTCGCATAGTAAGAGAAACTTTGGGCTCAGTTGTGGTTGTAAGTAAAGGACTACCTCCATTTGTGATGGGTCATTCACACGTGCAAGTTACTTCTCATTACCATGTGCATCAAATGATGGCAACACTTATCCCAAAGTATATAGAAACTTTACTGAGAGGAATGTGGAAGGGAACAGTTTAAAACTAACACCACAATCAATCTTATCTATAAATTTCTCATGACAAAATTTTGTAATTTTTCAGATTTTGGCCCATGAATGTAACATTTCATGCAAGCTTTTAGTCAATACATTTTCCATGTAATACAGGGATATCAACAGTCAGTTGATGGTAATCCCTCAAACTGCTGTCTTTTAAAAGCTATTAATTGGTCTCAAATTTTCAACTCAACTCTTAATCAGAAAATACTATTAATTAATAGTATTATTAGTATAATATAATATAATAGTATTATATTAATGCTTAAGTAATGTATTAGAAAAAAAATGAAGACCTTGATAAAGGTAACAGAAGCAACTGGAAGGAGGTTTACAGAGATATTACAGATGTCAACCAAATGTTTCCCTCCCCGCTCTCAAATAATCTACTGATGTTTTGTCGCTTTCCTGAACTGTGTAGAAAGTGGTCTGTCTGTCTCTGTAAATTGTTTTGTTATATCACATCAAAATTCTAATGCATATGTACATAACTTTGTACTTGGTGGATTACAACCTGTGTATCCGCCAATCAGCATAAACAACAGTTCTGGCTCTAAATCTAATGACAAAGGCAGATGTCCACTGTTGCTTGTTTTTAACAGCTGATTATTAAAAAAAACAGTCTTTGCATTGTGGGGACCAGAGCTTCATTATGTGGATTTTGTTGATATAATGTACTCTGAGTCATTTGACCATTTGAATGTTTCATTTATTTTAAATATTTACATATTTTATATACAATGATCATATTCCAAATACCAACGTTGTTATCCTATTACTGTAATGCATGTATATTCAACTCAGAAAACCCACTGAGTTCAATAGGGCTTAATTCATGCTATATATTCTTAGGCCTGTCATCTATATATCACAAAGATAACTAATATGAGGATTGTTCACTCATTCATTCACTCACAGACGAACTATATAGCCAAACAAGCAAGCATATATTCGTCGGGAATATAATATAATAAGAGCCTATAAGTTTGCAGGGTCTTTTTAAGCTAAAGCGAACATGAAGAATAGTAGCACTACCAATAAAGGAGAATATTTGTAGCTCAGGGTTGACATGAAGGGTCCTTGGTGCTGTCTGAGCTTGGCGGTTTTCTGGCAGATGGCACTGATGATGTTATCTAATTTGGGTAATGAAATGTCTTCAAGAAAACAACCAAGCTCAGAGAGAACCAAGGATCCCTCAATAGTAGCAGTTTTATATAGAGATCTCATCTATCTGAAGTTTGCTGGGCACACTTATATCTAAGCTTTGGGGATAATGTGAGGAAAATATGACTTATTTTCCTTTGTATAATTTTTGGAATGGTAGTACATCATGAAATATTCCTATGCGGTAAAGTAAGCAGTAAGCCATTTTGGATTGCCTTTTTATCTGAGTACTTGGCTCTCCTCTTGAGTTCTGTGAAGGAGAATTATGCCATCGTTAGCACTCGAATTTTTGAGTGGCATAAAAGAGAAGATTAATGTTATTTTCTGTGTTACTATTATACTTTTAATACTGGGAACGAAGAGAGTAAATAGCACTTTTGGTACTTAGCATCTTGACTTCATGGGATACCATATATTTATTTATGTAAATTTGGGCACTGCCTGATTCCAACTGACTTGTGGGCAGTACAAAAATAATATATGACAAACCACAACAAACAAAAAATAAGATGGGATCCAGGCACAATATACAGGCAGAAAAGAAAAATAACAATTCATTGCACAAGCACACACTTGAGATGTTCCTTGAAGGTGGTCCCATAGAAACAATAGCATTGAAGTCCCTTTGTCCATATTTCATCCTATGAGGACTAATTATAAGAATCTCTCTAAAAATAAATATATATAATGAAATCCCAATAAGGGCTTGTGGGGTTTTTTTGGGGGGGGGGGGAGATTGAACAGTTACATATTTGTAAACACTGTGCTTCTCATATTGAAAAACATATTTAATCATATATTCATACCTGATTTGATAAAGTGACAGGTGCATTTGAAAGCCACAATCTTTGTGAATCTGGGCTCATTCAAGTAGTGTATGGTTCAGAAAACGTTTGGATTTGCTTGTATGGTTGTCAACACACAGTTGTGTTTATTAGCTTATGTAACTAAATAATATTCTACTTAGGCTTCATGAGAATGGGATCCTTCCTCAATTCTATTTGTTAGTAGAGAGGTTGGTTTGCTTTTAATTTTCAACACTTTCAAATATGCAATCACTCTTAAGACAAATATATTTGGGTCCTCTATCTCAAATGTATTTCCAATGAGGAAAGAATTAAATAACAGCTTCTGGGGTCACTAAATGGAGAATGTATAAATAACAATTTCAAATGACTTCATCAAATTTAAAGAACGTCCCCCATCTAAGTGTTTATAAGTAGAAAAATACTTAATGCAAATGCTGCTTTTTACAAACA
The DNA here is from genome assembly GCA_003457575.1 of Thermophis baileyi. Lineage (NCBI taxonomy): Eukaryota > Metazoa > Chordata > Lepidosauria > Squamata > Dipsadidae > Thermophis > Thermophis baileyi. The sequence continues at coordinate 1,933,676 of QLTV01000437.1, forward strand.
AATCATTAAAAATAATTGAAACCAATGAAATGTAGACTGATATATGAGAATAAGTGCCACTGAATTTAAATTTAATTCTGAGCGAATGAGTGAGAAATAAAATTGAAGTCATTAGTAAATTAGGCAACAGTTAACATGATTAAGTATGTTAATTTGCTTTAAGGTTAGAATTAATTTTTGACAAAAACTTTATTTGTGAACATAAATACTCTTACTGCTTTTATCTTTAAACAGATAAAGCACAATATTAGGTTTTCTATTGTCTGCCTATTAACAACTGTTAAAAAAAAATCAAAACAATTCTATAATAGCTCATTCAACCTATGAACAAATGCAACAAGTCTCTTTAAGTTTAGGTGTGGTGTCTGCCAAATCATTAGCTAGCTGTCATTTCCCTATTCTATAAAATGCAGCTGGTTGTTAGTCCCAGATAACCCAACATGTTTTTTCTTTTTCCTTTTTTTAAAAGATCAGACTTGCTGAAAGAATAAACCAAATTCTATTGAGACTTACCAGTTACCCTGCTTGTTCTGACTTTCCCAGGAACAGCCTCTGTTGCTTGTGAATAGAGAGTTGTGAGTTCAGGGATCTGGGAGTAAATGTAATTTACTGCATCTAGTTATCAAAGAATGGGAAATACAGTTAAATAAGACCCCAGAGGCTTCATTGCTTAGGCAGCAGTGTCCCTACTTATTATCCCAAACAATAGACATGAGAAGCTTTGTGCCAGATAACTGAATTAAAGCAGCAAAATGCAGAATCAGTGTGCTTTGATTGCCATTCAATAGTCTAGCTGAGGCGGGAGAGAGAAAGACCTGATGACTAAGACTTTTTTTTTTTAGTGATATGGGTGTGAAATCATGAGGTTCCACATGTCAGCAGGTCAATGACCTCTGAAAATGAAATAGATCAAACAGTAATTTGCCTTGTAAAACATGGAAAAACAGTAAGGTGCTCTGTACAGTATCTTTGCTCAAGTAAATGCTACAATGGGGGGGGGGCGGTTCTTATGGGGGGGGTTCTTTCCAAGGGCATAAAAGCTAATGTTTGTTTATTATATTCAATGTGTGGATTAATAAAGGTGTGAGCTATCGTACAGGTTAAATGTTTATTGAGTAACATTATAAATCAATATAGTAAATAATGTAATTTGAACATTGTTGAACAGAGACTGTTGGTATATTTGCAAGTTAAGATAACTATGATTGAATGTTATGTTTAGAAGCAAACAGATGTTTGTACCTAGAAAGTTTTGGTACGTCTTTTTATGTTTGCGTCAGAATAATGAGCCGAACAAGAAGTCTGCGCAGGTTGAATCTAGCTTGTTTCTCAGAATTTTCTTGCTTCTGCTATATGGGTAATCAGTTTCAAAGATACTATAGAAAAGGTGAAAGTTGTCATTTTCCTAACTTCATTTTAACCTTACATTTTAACCAACAATTTTAACCTTAAACTGAATGCTTTAGTTAACCATGTCATTTGAACAGAGAAGAAAAGGTCAACAGAAGATTAGTCTTCTATTTCTGCTGCTGATACAGATAAGCCCTCAAGTGGCCCTGCAAAAATAGGGCTGCTGAAAACCTGTCTTGGTTTTCCTTTTGTTGTTCACATAAACCCTCAGCTATATGGGGGTGATGGTGACAGGAGGGGGCAATGGGGAGGAGGGTTAGTCCTTTACAATTTTGCTCATAATGGTGCTAAGCTTGATAGCAACTCCATGTTATTTTAAAGAATGTGATATGGGATGCTGATTTTAAAAAGGGACTCTTCCCATTTGACCAAGGAATCCATGATTCTTTATCTGTAGCACACATAGTTGAGTAATTCCCTTTAAATCATGGCTATATCAAAATGGCTGCATTCCCTTTTTTCTTCACTGATTTTTAGATTCTGAACTGTCACCATATACAGTTCATACACCATGTACAATTCAATTCATCCCAATATCTAAATAAGACGTTTATATGGCCACTTTAAAAGGTCTTTATTTTTTTCTGATGGAATTAATTGAGTTTTAAAGGAGAAAAATTAAATGCTATGCCACCAGCTATAAATAAAAGAGGGCAATTTAAACTGATTATAACAAATACACTCCAGACAAATTTATTAAAGGATGACGTATCCAAAAAAAGCAAACACATAAAAAAGCATATAAAATTGGACATGACTGAATGGTTAAAACAACAATTTCCAGAATCCCCACAACAAACAGGCATGCCACCAATAGCGCAGGTGGAGATGATTAACTTGATCATAAGACTCCATGGCCTTTTCCTACATCTCCAGTTTAGACTAGTTCTCATTTTATTGCTCTTCCTTCCACACAAATGATGCTCTTTCCTACTTTCACTTTGCAAGTTTGCTGCAGGGCATAACTCTGAATGTAATCTATGTAAATAACTATAACAGAGATGTACTGATTTTACTCTGGTGTAGCAGACAAACCTCCTTGTAAAAATGCTGGGGTGTCTGCATGAGAGTCGTATGCAAATCTTTAATTTGGGATATTTTTAAATTGCCTTAAAGGAGCTAGTTATAGAACAAACAATTCATTAATAACTGGCAGGCAGAAGAGATAATGTGCTGAATTCTAGATGAGGAGCCTTGCAATGCCATGCCTATTTATTGTGTTATTAATTTTCTTTCTTAAAAACAATATACAGGTAGTCCTCAACTTACAAGAGTTTGTTTAGTGACTGTTCAAATTTACGATGATACTGAAAAAAGTGACCTATGAACATTTTCACCGTTGCAGCATCCCCACAGTCAGGTGATCAAAATTTGGATGCAATTGGTTCATATTTATGACAGCTGCAGTGTCCCTGGGTCATGTGATCATCTTTTGCAAACTTCTAACAAGCAAAGTCAATGGGGAAGCCAGATTCACTTAACAATCGTGATACTAACTTAACAACTGCACTGATTCACTTAATAATTGTGACAAGGTCGTAAAAGGGGACAAAACTCACTTAACTGCCTTGCTTAGCAACAGAAATTTTGGGCTCAATTGTGGTCGTAAGTCAAGGACTACCTATATGCAAATGACTTCTGGGCAATTCAATTATGCTATATCATTAACAATAAAAGGATATTCAAGCAACTCTGTGATTTGTAAGATTAAATTGCACCTAGGCAGTATCATTATTATTGCTGTTTCAGTATGCAGATTAAAAAATACTGTAAAAAAGGTTTATATATTATGGTATAACCAATAAACTGTTCCCATAAAAGCTGACATAATTCAGGGTACATGTCTGGGCATAGCACATTATTGAATAGTAATTGATAACAGCAATGTGTTGAGTGATGATGTCTCTCATTTTTTGGCAAGCAGTTCGTTCTTGGTTATTTTAAACAAGCCTCCTCTAGTTTTAGAACTCGGTTGTGATTTACCCATTTGGAGATGTACAGATAGCTTCTTATCCTCCTTTCAAGATATGAAACTCATGCTGTTTTTAATGACTAACAGCCTAACTTGCACCTCAGCAGAAATGTGTTATAGAGCACCATGACCCCTTTGTAAATTCAGAACTCTGAAATCTTACAAGTTACAATATCTATTCCATGCTGGCCTGGAGTTCTGAAGGCTGAAGCCCAATACATCTGAAAGGGACCAGTATGTATGTATATGTGTATGTATGTATGAATGTGTGTGTGCGTACGTGTATGTATTTATATATGTACAGTATGTATGTATTTGTATCCCATCTTTATTATTTTACAGATAACTCAAGGTAGCAAACATATCCAACATACCTTCCTCCTCCTATCTTTTACATGACAACCTTGTGAGGTGGGTTGGGCTGAAAGTGACTGGTCCAAATTTATCCAGATGACTTTCAAGGTAGGACTTGAACTCATGGCCTCCTGCTTTTTGCCTGCTTTTTGCCCTATCTGGGCATGCCATCTGGATATTTATTTATTTGTCAAACATGTACAAGATAGCAGGTATAGGTATAAACATAAACAAAGGAAGTAAGTACAGATAAATGGGGACAGTAAGACAGGGACGGTAGGCACGCTGGTGCGCTTATGCACGCCCCCTTTACGGACCTCTTAGGAATGGGATGAGGTCCACGGTAGACAGTTTGAGGTTGAAGCTGTGAGGGTTTGAGGTTTGATATATGGTGTGTGTGTGTGTGCGCGCGCGCGCGTGCTATCTAGGTGGAACCTAGACCCAAATAACTCTATATGCTATCAGGGTGGAACTCCACAGAAGTTTCAGAAGCCACTCCCTCATAAGTGCGCTTTCAGGGACTGCTATGTCAAATGTGTTTTACAGCAAACAACCAGGTAGGCCTGTCCCTAACAAACACGTCTTGGCAACTTCTTTCTATACCATGTCCTCAAGACTCTGCATTAGTCATCCTCAATCAGTTCGGATTTTAATATTGTATTTTCCCCCTTAGCTCAAACCATAATTTTTGGCCTGGATATGATCTAGCACATGTCATCTTTGGTACTGATGCAGTCAAGGGTCTGGGATCTGCACAGCTCCTATACAGTAGTCCTCGACTTACACCAGTTCATTTAGTTACCGTTCAAAGTTACAACGGCACTGAAAAAGTGACTTACGACTATTTTTCACACTTACAACCTTTGTAGCATCTCCATGCTCATGTGATCAAAATTCAGATGCTTGGGAACTGGTTCACACTTATGACCGTTTCTGTGTTCCAAAGTCATGTGATCACCTTTTGCAAACTTTTGACAAGCAAAATCAATGGGGAAGCCAGATTCAGAATAACACAGTTGGAAGGGACCTTGGAGGTCTTCTAGTCCAACCCTCTGCTCAAGCAGGAAATCCTATACCATTTCAGACAAATGGTTGTCCAATCTCTTCTTAAAAACCTCCAGTTTTGGAGTACCCACAGCTTCACTGAACAACTGTGTTAATAACTTCTCAAGTGCAATGATTCACTTAACAACTGTGGCAAGAAAAGTCAGAAAATGAGGCAAAACTCACTTAACAAATGTCTCACTTAACAACAGAAATTTTGGGCTCAATTGTGGTCGTAAGTGAAGGACTACCTGTATACCCCTTTAGGTTGTTGTGAGCATGCCTTCTTCCCTCTGATTGTGGAAACTGTCCTCTAGGGTTGTTTTGATTGGACTTCAGGAGATCATGCACATTGCTTTCCTAGAGCTGCCTGCCCACATAATACCTGTTCAACACTTTCCATAGCGATCCACACATCTTTTGAGAGCTCCCTATAAACACACATTTTATGCTCTTCGTAAAGAGTACTAGTTCCGGATTGATCGGGAGGTCAATTAAATTAGCTGAGTTCTGGCATCGTTGGATACATTACACATCTTCTTCTGCTTTTTCCAGCAAGTGGTTTGTGTGATCTTTTGTACTGATTTTTTAAATTTATATTCTGAGGATTTACACAAGAGTGCAACAACTGTTGGTCTGACTAGGCAATGTTGTCTCAGCTAATCTTAGACAGATGAAGTTTTCACAATTGTTTTTGCAATGCACCATAGTTACCACTGTCACTATCATTATCATATGGGCCAGCACAATTGTACAATTCCAAACTCAGCTCTAGCATGCTCGTTTTTCCATGGCTATTTTCTGTCTACTACCAGATCCTATGAAATGGACTTTTTCGTCACTTGCTCATTAGTCAGGGAGAAACTGCCTGGAAGAGGATTATCAGGAAAGCTTCCACTTTGCCCATCCTCCACATTTGCTATTTATTTATTAAATTTTTATAAGGTGATTCTGGGCGGCTTACAAGTTATAAAACTATTTATTTTTTCAACAGGGGTACAGAGCTCCGAGTGCCATACCCATGTTCAAAAGTGGGTCAATTGACAGAGAATAGATGCAAGGAGAGATTGGGTTGAGCAGGAATATTGAGAAAGCTACCCTCCGTTTTACTCTGTGCTGCACCTCTTTCTCTGTACCTCCTATCTTGTGTGTCTATTTCTGTAAAATGGTTTAGATATATTTCAACAGAGTGTTATACGCATGTTCAAAAACAGGCCAATTGAGGGTTATTAGAGACATCAGGAGAGTTTCCTCCATTTTATTCTAGAACCATTGTTAATTATTAAACTCTTGATAGGTGGCTAACTTCCTCATTTTAAGTGTCTGCTAAATCTGGTCCCCACCTACCCATCCACCCTCTGCCTGCCACATAGTCAGTGATTGTTAGTTGCATTCATGCTGACAGAAAATGCAAGAACTGCAAGAACTGGGCATGGCCAGTCTAGCGAAGAGAAGGACCAGGGGAGACATGATAGCAGTGTTCCAATATTTGAGGGGCTGCCACAGAGAGGAGGGGGCCAGGCTGTTTTCCAAGGCACCAGAAGGCCAGACAAGGAATAATGGATGGAAACTGACCAAGGAGAGATTCAACCTGGAAATAAGGAGAAACTTTCTGACAGTGAGAGCGATCAACCAGTGGAACAGCTTGCCTACGGAGGTTGTGAGAGCTCCAACACTTGAGACTTTCAAGAGGAGATTGGACTGCCATTTGTCTGAAATGGTATAGGGACTCCTGCTTGAGCAGGGGGTTGGACTAGATGACCTACAAGGTCCCTTCCAACTCTATTAATCTGTAATCTGTAAAATGTTTAACAGAAGAGGAAACAAGGTTTGAGAAATCCATCAATTCCTTTCTCTAATTTGGCTCATGATGATAAAATAAGTACAGCATCATTTGACAATTTTGTTACTGGGACACAACAGAGATTGCCAACAAGGGCAGCCCCATTTATAGTAACCTAGTCTTTTACTACCTCAAGGATTGATGGACAGCATGGGTTTGAATGTTTTAGGGGACAACAAAGCAGGCAATCCATACAAATCAACTTATAGGTCAAACATTTATTAATAAATTATTACAATCTAAGGGTTATTGCTTAAATTGCTCAATATTATGTGAATTATTATTAACAGTGAATTTATATTACCCCCCCAAAAAATCATTTTTCTTTCCTAACTTGCTGTTCTGGTACTTTAGGTTTCTACTATTCTTAAATATTGTGTTTCTTTCATTGCTCATTTGTAAATTCTTCTTGCTTTGTTAATAACCCTCTATTTAAACAAATGCTTATTCCAATGGAAGAGATTATATGTAGCTCAGGGTTGAACTATGAAGTCCTTGTTGTTCTCTGGACTTGGTTGTTTGCAAACCCGACACTCACTAGCACTGATGATGTTACCTAGTCAGGCAATGAAACATCTGTAAGCAAACCATCAAGCTTAGAGAGCTCCAAGGATTCCAAAGTGCTTATTCTGTTTATAGTTATTTTCTCCCACCGTGCACAAGAAAGTTCAATTATTTAAATAGGCTTTGGGGGAATTTAGTCAGTCAGTTTTTCAGCTTAGCTAATTTTATAGAGACTTCTGAGTTGTTCTCTCTTCTGTTGTCCTTGCCCTACTCTTTCCTCCACTCCTCTGTCTCTTTGCCATTTGCAGATATTGGATTGCTGAATAGCTCCAGATCTCTTTCTGGAAATCTTCAAATCCTCCTTTCAAATTTTGAACCTTTCTGTCTTCTGTCCAACAGATGTGCTCTAGTATGTTCACCTCTGATGAACAGTATTTCCACACTCTGATGACTCTTTCACTAGTACTTCTCCTCCATACAGTGCAGCAGCTTTAATACATCCCTAATAGCATCAGGTTTCTTTTCAGCCTTATTCAGTTCTACATCTCATCTTCTAGAAAGACAAGACATTTCTGGGCACTTGAAGATGTACAATATCAGGGACAATCTCCCAAGACTGATGACCTTGACACAGAAGTAATTTAACCTGGCCACGAGGAATAGCAATAGCACTTATATACTGCTTCACAGTCCTCTTTAAGCAGTTTACAGAGTCAGCATCTTGCCCCCAACAATCTGGGTACTCATTTTACCCACCTCGGAAGGATGGAAGGCGGATTGAGTCTGGTGAGATTTGAACTGCCAAACTGCAGGCAGCCGGCAGTCAGCAGAAGTAGCTTGCAGTACTGCACTCTAACCACTGTGCCACCGTGGCTCAGTGGTTATAAGGAGAGCCTATAGGACATATGACTACTATTCCATCAAATATTATCAAAAAGGAAGCATAATTTTAGTGTGGTAATTTCTTTTACACACATAATTCCTTGGGATGTTTAATATTAATGAGATGGGGCGTTGGTCTTACCTGATACGCCTCTTCTCATCAGGAGGAGCCAGCAGTCAGGATGGGCTGTCCCTGTCCATCAGCTATGAGGGCCGAGTCAAATTTGCATATATCCGGATCCGCTTCCTGGTTCCCCAGTTCTGACGAATCCGAAGAGAAGACTCGGCGCGGCGAAGAGAGAACAATATGGCTCCACAGAAGAAGGCGGTCGAACTCACATCCCAACACAAAGTAGGCCGGGCCAAAAACGAGGAGAAAAACTAAACAGTCAAGTAACGGATCAGCAACATCCAACGGAGACATCAAACCCAACTCCCGGGAAGGAGAAAAAGGGGTGGGACTGACTGCTGGCTCCTCCTGATGAGAAGAGGCGTATCAGGTAAGACCAACGCCCCTTCTCCATCTTGGGAGGAGCCAGCAGTCAGGATGGGACATACCAAAGCTTGTAGTCCCCGTGGGAGGGCAGAGTTAGGTAGAGGCCTCGACAACCCTTTGCAGCACCCGCCAGCCAAAGGCAGCGTCAGCCGACGCGTACTTGTCTATCTTATAATGCCGTATAAATTGGGAAGGAGAGGCCCAAACCGCGGCCCGGCACAGGTCCGCCAAGGAACATCTGGTCGCCCAAGCGGCTGATGTAGCTGCGCTACGGGTAGAGTGGGCCGTAATACCCGCAGGTCGAGGAACCGCGCTCAGGTCATAGGCCTTGGCGATGGCGCCCCTGACCCAGCGCCCGACAGACGTAGAGGAAGCCTTGAGACCCAAAGTCCGGGGCAAAAACGTCACAAGAAGCGCCTCCGTTCTTCTAAATGAACGAGTCCGTTCGATGTAAACACGAAGAGCCCGCCGGATGTCCAACGTGTGCCACCTCCGCTCGTAGGAATGGACAGGGTTGGGGCAAAAGGAGGGCAGTACCAGCTCCTGCGCCCTGTGAAATGTCGAATTAACCTTTGGGAGGAAGGAAGGATCCAGCCGGAGCACCACCTTGTCACGGTGAAAAATACAAAGATCGTCCCGGACGGAAAGTGCGGACAGCTCCGAGATCCTGCGAGCGGACGTAATGGCCAACAGAAAGGCCACCTTAAACGACAGGTGCCGTAGACTGGCCTCCCTCAGGGGTTCATACGGAGGACCTGTAAGCGAATTAAGGACCCTGGGAAGGTCCCAGGTAGGGAACCGGTGGACCACAGACGGGCGTAGATTCGATGCCCCCTTGAGGAAACGGCGCACCGTGGGTAACTGTGAGAGGGAACCAAACTGTCCACACGACAGGACCGATGAGAGTGCCGCAACTTGGCGCCGAAGCGTGTTAGGCGAAAGACCTTTGTCGAGACCCAGTTGGAGGAATTTCAAGACCTTAGGCAACGGAATCCGGAGTGGAGACAGGCCCTGGGACGCACACCAGGAACAGAACGCCTTCCAAGTCGCCGAGTAGATCCGTTCGGTGGACGGCCTGCGAGC
>QLTV01000437.1:1945556-1978792 GCA_003457575.1 Thermophis baileyi
TAGAGGCCTCCTCCGCCATTATGCGGGGAGGGGGGCAAACTTCCTGGGCCTAAGAGCAGGAAAGGCCTAGTTCCGAGGCACGGCCCAGCTGACCGGAGCAGGGGAGAGAAGTTGTTCCCCACACCAAGTTTGACACTCCCCCGAGGGGAATTAAAACCTCCAATCCAGGATCCGTAAGAGGCCCGTTAGAGGCGCTAGCGCTAGGGCCGCGGCACACCTGCCACGTGGCGCGGGAAACGCGAGCGAACGCTCAAGCGCTAAACCCCCGCCGACCAAGGCCGCCAATCCAAGCGAAGACCACCAGGGGAACCGCGAGCAGCAGCTCCAGCAGCGACGAAACTCCCCGTGCCGAAAAAACAATCAGGCGCCACCCGCGAGGAAAGCCTCCAGCGGAAAGGCGGGGCCCATAAGAGGCCCGTTAGAGGCGCGAGCGCTAGGGCCGCGGCACACCTGCCACGTGGCGCGGGAAACGCGAGCGAACGCTCAAGCGCTAAACCCCGCCGACCAAGGCCGCCAATCCAAGCGAAGACCACCAGGGGAACCGCGAGCAGCAGCTCCAGCAGCGACGAAACTCCCCGTGCCGAAAAAACAATCAGGCGCCACCCGCGAGGAAAGCCTCCAGCGGAAAGGCGGGGCCGGCAGAAAGTGCGCCAACTGAGCCCGAGCTATCCGAAAGGGCCGCGAGCCTAGACTCTAGCGGCTGAAGATCTCCGTGCCAGAGAGCCTATAGGTGGGGCGAGGGGCGGAGACGCGGCAGGAGGGTGGCTAGCCCTCGCGGCCGAAACGCCGAAGGCGACTAGGGGAGAGCAAGTATGGTCCCAGCTCGATCCCCGAAAATGACCAGGCCGCTGCCGCTAGAAGGCTCGGATAAGCGCAGCAAGAAAGAGGGGGGGGGTGGAGACCAGGGCCGATTTCCCCCCCCCACGTGGCAGACTGGGCCACAAGCCGCTGCGTCTATGCCACGTCGTCTCAACGCCCGCCCGGGTGAGCACTCACTGCAAGACAATCTCAGACCCAAAAAGCGATCGATCTGAAGGAGGAACCAGCAGTTGGGATGGAGCCAAGCAACGCCGTGTCCAATTCTGCCGAGGACCGAGTCAGAACTGGGGAACCAGGAAGCGGATCCGGATATATGCAAATTTGACTCGGCCCTCATAGCTGATGGACAGGGACAGCCCATCCTGACTGCTGGCTCCTCCCAAGATGGAGAATCTATCAGAGTTACAAAATTTTTAGACAGAATGTCTTAAGGATCAGATGATGGTTCAACTAGATTACATGAATTTAATCGTCTCATTGGAAACAAATATGTCCACATGCACACACACAAGTATAAAGAGCAGTTGCATGGGTCCAAATTTGTTTTTTGTTTTTATTGTACCCCAACATTCTCTATGAGGGTCCTTCGGGGGAGGGGTTTCTTCTGTGCTATCAGGATCTGCTTTGTCTCCAACCGCTAAGATTTGTTTTCAAATAATTGTGTTTAGTATGGAAGTACCTGGTTATCATTATCATTAAATTACATCATGATGAAGTCTGTGTTTGTATGCATATATGCCCTGTTGCTGTCAGATATATATAGAATAGGGTTTATCTTGAGCTATGGCACATGAAATCTAAAGAAAGCTTATTGCTGGCATCAAGGACTTTTGAAAAAGCTTTATTCCATATTCTCTCTTTGGCTAACAGTATTTTGAAGCTTAGTATATATGTGTTAAAAAGTAGTAAAGTAGTAAATAAAATGCTCATATATAATAATATATAGTTACAGATATCAAGTATAAAAGCAAACCAAACCACTTACCTCCATCTTGGTGTGAGAAACTCTGAAATATCAAAAGCATTGGAATCAATTAGTTTTATATAATATTAGGGTTCAAAGTGCTTGGCACATAGCATATTAATATTATTTACAGTAGTCCTATAAATTAGGAATAGGCAGGAAGCCACTCTTAAGGGGGGCCCATTTGGAGCTGATCACAGGTGGGGATTAGGCTTACATTTAAATATAATTCATGCATACGTTTTCTCTTGCTCAACTATATTCATGCTCAACTCTTCCATTGACGCTTTATTCAATACTTTGTTCCTGATGTTATTTGCAAGTACATGACCCATTCATTTTCCCACTGCTGTGAGATGTCCCATTCCCACTGGGTAGGAAAATAAAGGATTCTTTCCCTTTCCATTTAGTATGGAAGGAAAGTGCTACTAGGAAGCAAAGCACATATTAAAATAGGCTAATATCCATTTTACAATTATTTTGGATTATATTTCCCATTATCCATTGTCCCATGTTGGCTTGGGCTAATCTTGTATCATGACTGGTAGCTCAGTTTCTTTCCAGGCTTGGCTGTGAGAAACAGATCCTTCTTTTTGTCTCATCCAGCATGGATGGACATATACACAAGAGGACCTATTCCCCAATTATAACGGCTTTCTTGTCTCTACAGTCAGCAATAGAGGTGGAACTCTGCAAGGTGAACCAGATATGCTTTCAAATAACCAAGCATCACTATCCCTGTTTATCAGACAAACCAGAAAGAAGCTGCTATAAGGCTGCTGAGGAGTCCATAGCTCTCAGAAATAGAAATGGCAACCTCCTGATAAATAGCATGCACATGCAGTTGAAGCATATGGAGTCCTTGATGCTTTGGGAGCTTGGTTGATTTCTTGCAGACATTTCATTACCCGACTGATGATGCACTGATGATGTTACCTAATCAGGTAATGAAATGTCTGCAAGAAAACAACCAAGCTCAGAATGCACTAAGGACTCCACAGTTCAATCTGAGCTACAAATATTCTCTTCTACTGCTTGAAACATGTATTATGTGTAGTGTAAAGGAATTTGCAAGCTGAATATGTAATCAGAACCGGATGTATGTTATATTCATTTTGTAATTTAATTTATATGCTCTTCTTCTTTAATTCTGGCAATGGAAGCTTGTCTAGGTGCCAACACTTCTTTAGAATTCATAAATGTACTTTGTAATTAATTAATTAATTAACCTTTATGCTATCCATTTCGCCTAATTCTGTTTTTTCTTTTGCCTAAATATGTTCAGCATCCCAACAGTATTGTCTTACATGGCCTTAATTTTAAAATGGAAGTTTCTTTGAGAGAAAGAACGATTTCTGCTCCTGTTGGGCAGGATGAATATTTCAACTTTCTTCCAGAATATAGCCATGCATGTGGATCCTGCTGTGAAATCAATGTAATTTGTGGATTATTACTATGGGAACTACAGAGCCTTTGCTGAATTCAGATCAAGTTCATTGCTTTCGAATCTGCCTAAAATGACCTCCCCCAATGCAGCACACTGTAAATTGCATTTTAAGTATCTTAATTAAGTACTAAATGAAGTGTAGCTTCATTCTGTCAGAGCAGGGATAGGAAGCAGGGTCATTTCACTGACGTTGCTGAGAGAAAAGTTTCTTTTGACTCCATTGTTTCTGAACAAATTCTAAAAGTGAGCCATTCTGGGAGACATTCTGGTTGAAGACCAGAATAAATAAAAATTGATTGAATCAATTTGAATTTGATGTAGGTAATGTCCCATGACTTTATCTGACTTGGAAAAAGGAAGAAGTTTCACAAAGCAGCAAGAATTATTGAAAGAGAACACTTGATTTAACAATGTTCTAGGATATTATGAATTTCTTTATTGCTAGCTGTATAAGTTCAAATTTCAATTTCTTCTTTTGCCTAAATATGTTCAGCATTCCAACAGCTTGTTTGGAAAAACAAACTCTTCAGTGAATGCATAAATCAATGATAGTATCATGAGTAATTTTATACACGGGCCCACATGGAATCTCTGAAGTATCTTGGCAGTTACACATAAGGATTTTTGCAGAATAAATCTCCATTTGGTGGTTCTGGATTATAATAATAATCTGTGTAAATAATTTTAATACCAAACAAGGGCTTTAGAATATTTAATCTTAAAAGTTCAAGTTAGATAGCATTCTGTAATATTTAAATATATAAGCCATTCTACTTCCACTTATCACTACATATAGTGATTTATTTTTTTCATCACTCTTAAGCTGTAGGACTAATGAGCCAGCATTCCTTAAACTGGCACCACCTAGATCAGGGCTGTCAAAGTCCCGGCCCACGGGCCGGATGTGTCATGCGCTGGCCACGCACACCTCCGTTTTAGCGAAGGGGAAAAAAGTCCCAATACGTCACATGATGCCGCCGTGACGATGTGAGTTTGACACCCCTGCCCTAGATATATTTCAAATGCACGGCCCATCTTCCCAGTTACTGTAGCAATAGTAGGAATGGATTTGAAGTTAGGGAGGTTGCTGTAGATACTTGCCTGTGGGAAGGTATTTAACTGTACTGACCTCTGTAAGACTTGCTTTTGAGTAAGTATCCAGCCACTAAATCTCGTTTTGTGTTGTAATGACATTGTTATCGTTTCAATGCACCTCATATGTTGAAGGCAAAACCTTCTCATGGTTAACTTGAATATCTGGCTACTCTATATAGCTATGAATTAGTGTTAAAGGCAGGAATCAAATTTAATAAACAAATAAAGCTTACTTTTCTATTGACTTATCTGATCTTAGTCTGACTCCATTCTTCTGTGGAGTTTCTCCATTATACCTATCTCTATTTCTATGTAGTTGGAAGAAAAGTTTTCTCTTAAAATCAAATTGTTTGGATTTTGTTTTTCAGCTTACCTTTTGTAAGTCCTCAAAAGATTTTTCTGTCTCCTTTAGTTTTTCTAAGATGATCTGTTCTTTGGCAGATATTTGGGATTCTTCACATTCAAGCTTTCCTATTTCTTGTTCTAATCTGGAAAATATATTACAGAAAAATTTATTCATCTGGAAAGATATGTCCAATCAAGAAGGCATACATTTGGCTTAGCTGTAAGATGTTATCTATATATGCAAATGTATCCTGTTGTTTTCTTTAATATCAAATTATCAATATAATTATTGGCAATTGAATAAATAAAGTGAGGATTATTAATTAGGTTACAATGCAATTCTCTCATTTTAATTCACTTTCAACTAAAGGTGTCCTAACCTGTACTGGGAGTATTTTGTACCAGGAAGAGCAAGAATTATTTTGCAGATTTTCCTCCCAAAATAGGAAGGAAAGGAAAGAAAAAAGGGAGAAAGGAAAGGAATAATTGATACCAGTTATGGACCAAACTAGTTTACTTTAGAAATAAGAATATTAACAAGAAAATCAGTAAAATAAGTTTATTATAAGTAATCTATACTTCAACTCAAAATGTAAACAAAACCGGCATTTGAACAGATATACAGCAATTCCTTTGGATTAATCTATTCTGGTTTGTAGATATTCTGGATAACTACAATATGTTACCTTTTTATTATATTTCTCTCCCACATTTACTCAATAAGGAGTTTTTCTCTGATCACCATTTTATCCCAACGATTATGTAGGTTTATTTGAGAGAACACAACAGGGTCACTGTGAATAAGGAAATAGCTATTCCCAATTATCTAGAAGATTAAGAAGGGACAGTTTTACCCTAAGCTCTGAGTTTGTTTGTTTTTTTACATTCAAGGCCCTTCCCCAATCAGTTCTCCAAGAAAAAGAGTTATAGAGCTATTGAGCAGCAGGAAAAGCTATTACAACCTCCAGTACAAAATTCCCTACCAGTGTTCTGAAACCCCTGAATCTATATAATACTGGTTAAGGTCACAAGTCCCATCCACTCTTGTAGAGGCTACTAAAATCATTGACCAAGAGATCTGACTAGGTTACTAGATCACCAGGTTAATTATGTGGAGGGAACAGAGCCAGAATGTGGTCCCTCTAAGAAATCTCCTCATTCCAGTCAGACCAATTTTATTGTGAAGAATCTGAACTGTGTAACACTTTTGCAAGGATAAAACACAGATTGAATATATTTATCATATCATGTGTGTTAATCTACTGATTAAAACTAAAATGCCCATGCCATAGTTTAACAAGTATCATCTATTTTGCTCATTAGCATTAGCTGCCCTTTCTACATTTTCTTTTCTTTTTCTTATTTTACTGTTCCTCCAACACTGCCGTTAAGGACGTTTAGATGTTTCTTCGGATAATATTTATACATCTGATGAAATTTATAACATACATACATTTTGATAGGGCAAACTAACAAAGCACGTAAGAAAGATTAATTTTCATGGCAACCAGAGTCTAGAAATCTCCTGATGTGGAACACTGTTATATGAAAAGAAAGATATATATCTATGAAACTGGTACTTATTCCAAGAATTAACTGTCTCAAGTTAGTTTAATAACGAGATGGGCAGTATATAAATTTAATTAATAAATTTTTTAAAACTAGATTTTAAAAAAAAAAGAATGACTTTATTACATAAATTTGTTTCCTAATTTCTTAGAACATTCCATCACTTGGAATTAACTGAAACTCTTTTCATTGGAATTCTGTATTTCAAAGGTTCATTAAAAAAAAGAGTGATAACTATATTTTGATTTCCCATTTCTTCCAGCCTATCATTAGTTTATGATAATTTCTTTTCAAGCCTTGGATCCTTCATTCATACTTTCCTAGAGGTCTGAAGAGTGAGTGGGTATCAAAGTCTTGAGCTTTTTCTCCCTTTTTCGCCCTTTATGGCATTGGCTGTCAACTACCAGGGAAATCAGGAGATCCAGGCAATTCAAATGTGTATTAAGGTTTATTGTAAGCTTCAGCTCTCTACAAGAATCTGAACTACTAACAGTCACGAGAAATTAGCGGGAGTTAAGAATAGAAAGGAATTCAAGGTAGACTGGACTTAGATCCCTTGTGGGTGTGAAGGACTCATGACTGATGACGTGTTTGACCCAGCGGTGAAATCTACTTACCTTTCCTACCGGTTTAGAAGCGCGTGCTTTGCGCGCGCTCACGCACGCGTACGCTTTTTCACCCTTGCTCTGCTCGCACACACGTTTTTTCACCCTCTGCGCATGTGCAGAATGCTTTGCGCATGCGCAGAGGGTTAAAAACAAGAAAATGGCAACATCCGGGTGGGTGGGCGGAGCCTCACGCTGCCGCCGCTGCCAGTTCTCCGAACCACTGGCGGCCGCCGCTACCGGTACGCCCGGACCGGGCCGAACTGGTAGCATTTCACCCCTGGTTTGACCCCTCCCTTGAGCTCAGCCTCCCTCAGGGTCATCTCCTACTCCTTTTTTAACATCCTGTGTTTTGTAAAGATTTGGATAAAGATTGAGTCCTACCAGTTTGTGGGTTAATTCAGAATTTTACTTTCTGCAAATATAATACATAGTATGATTTGTAACTCTTAAATGTGGTTTCAATTTAAATACCAACAACTTAAAAATGTTTCCAGATTATATGCATATATTTATAGGAGACTCCTATGTATTCCTGAAGAATTTTATGCATTATTTAGGAAAATTCAAACCTGCCTCTACCTGATTAATGAATTGGCATTCATTGGCAAATATTTAGACAACTATTGACTGAAAGTGAAAACTACCTTGATCTATTACCGGTATATCCATTTCTCTCATTACAGTAAAGGTACAGGTAAGTTTCCCTTGTCCAGTCGTGTTTGACTCTAGGGGGCGCTGTCATCTCTTTTTCTTAGCCGAGGGAGCCAGCATTGTCTGAAGACACTTCCGTGGTCATGTGGCCACTATACGCTGAGGCGCACAGAACAATGTTACTTTCCCACTGAAGTGGTACCTATTTATTTATCACATTTGCATGCTTTTTAACTGGTAGGTGGACAGGAATATACAGTACACTATCTATAATTTACTATCACTCATAGATTCTTACCTCTATGAATGGAGGAGGAAAAGATCTGATGGGCTTTAAACACTGAGGGTTTTTGTTTGTTATGTGTACCATAACTAGCGTAAAGAGGAGCAGCATGTAGAAATAAATTTCATGGAATCTGCATCATGTGCCTTTGGCATACGCCAGGAATGTAAAACAGAAGGCAGCCCTTTGAGTAGAGGAATTCTGCATCTGCAGTGAAACAGAGTGGCAATTATGAAGCTTGTTTTTGTACATAACCGTGGGGAAGCCCTTCTCGGCACAATTAAGTGGGTGGCTGTTTAGAGTGAACGCTTGAAATTAGGACAGAAAGCACCTTTGGTAGACCACAGTCATGAAATGTGTTGAGTGCTGGCACAGCTCATGATTCTTTTGTCATGTCTAGTTTTTTTAAAAAAATCTCCTTAATGTTGCGCTCAACTCCTAAGGACACAGCAACAGTTTTCTTGGCAGTCAAATGAAAGATGGTTTTGACTTTCCAGATGTGTGTATATACTGTAGCCCTGGAACTCCTTGATAGTCTAAGCAGCCACTTGCTGAGGTCACAATATCAGTCTAGAATTGCAATATATGAATCGTACTTCAAACCAGACATAACAATAAGGATACAATCCGCAGGGAAAAGAGGTACACAATGAGTTCGAAATATAATGCATATATTTCACACAGATGCTTCTTTAAAAAAATAAAAAGCGAAGAATATGTTTGCCTCATTTCATGGGATGCTACTCAGCTGTGCTCAATTTCCTGGTGTTTACACACTCAATTGAAAACAGAAACACAGTTGTCTGGGGACACACGAAAATGCTGTGATGGAAGTAGAGAAAGTGGGATGTGTAATCCTTTCCTCACTGATCATTTTTAATTCAGTGTCATTTCCAATTCTTGCTATTTTTCTTTTAGTAGAGTAGGGGCCGGGAGAGAAATTTTGATTACAAATAGACAACAAGAAAGCTGCCAGTAAGTTTCGCCCACAGATGTAGATTTTAGGTACAGTGCTTAGGCTCATAAAAATATGATTGAAACTGAACATTAACAGAAAAATAACTCAAGTATATGAAAACAGAAATAAGACTTTGTTGATGCTACTCTTTGCTGCATCCTTTTCTTTGCCTATTAGATCTATATCTGTTCCTGCTGTCCTGGAGGAACAGCAAAAGAGAAGTAAGGGAAGACATCAACAGTATATTCCAAGCCCTTCAAACAATTATTAGAAAAAGCTGGATTCCCCCTTTAAATGGATGAACTGCAAAGCACTACCCCTTCAGCATATATAATACAGGATGAGTGCTTGTCATAATCAACCATTTTTACTCCAGTTTAAAAATTAACATGGAAAACAATGAAATATTATATATATATATAAATATATTTCCCATTGTGAAAATGTCATGCATGTGTTCTGAGGTGCTAAATTCAGCCAATAATTTGTATTTTCATTAGCAATATTTCTGGACCTACCTGCCACCTGCAAAAATATTAAATCTGTTGTGCAGAATGTTAATATGATGTCTTAATGTGATGTTATATAATCACGGGAGTTTTAGCTATATTAAAGGTGTTTGAAATTTTCTGTTAGCCTCTCTCACAGAGCTATAACGCCTAGGTTCTTTACCAACCAACAATGATTATAAACGCCCATTCATTTATTTTAATTTGCTGCTCATAAATGTTTCAACTAGATAAGTTATGTCAACTACATGTAATGAGACTGAATTTTAAAAAAACTTAGGTGAATGCAAAAGTGGTATATAGTTTTTTGTTTTTGTGGACTCCAGAATACATCATGACTGTTGGGCAAGTAAAGAGGACATTTATTGATTAATCAATCTTAGGAAAAGAGCAATGAGAAACATAGACATGTTCTTAAGGAAATAGACATATTAATGGCAAATTAAAGCAATGATCTTTCTAGTGATAATGTATGAGTGGTAAAGTTGGATACTGAGAGAGAATAAAAAAAGAATGATGTATTTGGAGATGGTTATTAAAGTACTATGGTACTGCAAGAGGAACCGATCATTCAGTTCTGGACTAAACAAAGGTTGACTGTTCTTCTGAGGCAATGATCAACAAGCAAAAATTAATGGTCTTTGGGCATGTGATGAGCCTTGAAAATAGAGTAGAACAAACAGCATGTTTTGCAATGTCCAGAGAAGTAGCAGGGTAAACAAGGTAGATGGATGAGATCAAAGAATTATTGGAAAGCCCTTGAAAGCTGTTGCAGGAGATGGGTCAGAATAATTGGTATTTGTCCATGTGCCAATCTCATAATCTGTAACTGAAGGCATTTCCTTGCAGGAAGTCCTCGACTAACAACCAGTGGCTTAGGGACCATTCAAACTTAACCTAAAGATACTTATGGCCTGGTTTTGAAGTCTCAATAGCCAGGCCCTCCCCCATCGCATTTTTGGCACTCAGCAACAGCCCCACATTTATGGCCATTTGCAGCATCCCACAGTCACGTGACCACAATTTATGTCTTTTCCTGGAAAGCGGCATTTACTTTTGCATTCGCTTAACAACTGCCTCAGAAAATGTCATAAAATCGGGTTGGTCATGTGATGACCCGCTTAATGACCAGCATGACTTATGGCTGTAATTCTAGGTTCAATTCATCTTGTACAAGGATAGGATGACCTGTATTTGTACCTAACCCAGGATGAACATGGCCTAGCAGCATCTTTTTTCTCTTGTGTCCACATGACATTATTTTCATCTCATTCTCAAGTGGTATTTCAGACATCTTAAAGTCATCCTTAGGGGTTCTGATGTTAAAGTAACATTTCCTCCCTTAAGCAGACAAGATGTGACAGTTTTGTCATGGATTAAACATAATCCCCTTTAGAAACCACTTGGTAAGTGCCACACTCAGTTGTTTGCCTAAGGATTTGAAGTATAGGCTTCTTTTAAGTTGGTGTGCCTATGCCGCGGTGGCACAGTGGTTAGAGTGCAGTACTGCAGGCTACTTCTGCTGACAGCCGGCTGTCAGCAGTTTGGCAGATCGAATCTCACCAGGCTCAAGGTTGACTCAGCCTTCCATCCTTCCGAGGTCGGTAAAATGAGGACCCAGATTGTTGGGGGCAATATGCTGACTCTGTAAACCGCTTAGAGGGGGCTGTAAAAGCACTATGAAGCGGTATATAAGTCTAAGTGCTATTGCTATTGCCCCCTCCCCGTTTCATGGGCACTGTCTTCCAGGGGCATTTTACTCTTAGTAGTGGAAGAATTTGTTTCTTCAAATCAGGCTCTCTCCCTATACCTGTCCAGTTTCCAAGCAATTCCTAATATGGAGACTGGGATCGG
Organism: Thermophis baileyi; assembly: GCA_003457575.1. Classification (NCBI taxonomy): domain Eukaryota; kingdom Metazoa; phylum Chordata; class Lepidosauria; order Squamata; family Dipsadidae; genus Thermophis; species Thermophis baileyi. Next base: position 1,956,659 of record QLTV01000437.1, read on the forward strand.
CCCCAACAGCAGCTGCTCATTGATGGCAGCTGGAGAGGACTGCAAGGAGAAGTGGAAGAGAGAGACATAAATTCACTCTCTGCTGCTTCATGGCACAACTCACTGAAGTCTGTCCACTCTAATTCAGGCTGCTTTTGAATGCTGATTTAGTGTTCTTCCAACATAAACCCAAGTGCAAAAGGAACAAACTATCAGCTCTGGTTTGGCACAAGTGTTTTATGCCAGCGTGTTCAAAGGGTTCTTGATAATCAGCTAATATTAGTATAGTATTCCAGTAATGCTATTCTGGAATAGTAATAAACTTCTGTCCAACAGAGCCCAAAGCCAGCTTATATCACTTGAGCTCCTGCTGAAATTCTTCTTCTACCCTCAGCTCTACAATCTAATGATTGAAGGTTTCTGGCTGGCTGGTGTCATTTAGGGGGAAAGGGGTGGTGGGGAAGCAAAGCTGGAGAATAGACAAATCCTGACTTTAATGTGCCCTCTTCACTGTAAATAAGTACAAATATATTTGGCATCATTATGTCAACAGCAGAATAGAAATGGCCAGTAGGACAGCAAATGTTATGCTGTTATAATTTGAGGCTATCTTAAGAACTAGTGGAGAGTACTCATTTAGCCATGAGGGAGAGGTTTCATTTTGATTTTGCCGTAATTCTAAGAATTTTCTTGGATATAGATTTCATTGTTTTCAGTTATTTACTCCTTAAAATACCTTCATAGACTGAGACTGAAATCCTAACTATATTTGCTTCCACTACTAATGTTATTTTTAGTCTGGGCTATCCATTTGATTTAATGTTTTAGCTGCTTTTGCTTTTATTTTTTATTTTTGTACATTGTCCAGAGTCCATTGGAGTTGGATGGCTAATAATTATAAACAAACAATACTGCAAAGCACTGGCCACCAAGTTATGCCTACATTAATGAACCCAATAACAAATAGGAAAAGTGCAGTTTTTGATAAACCACTAAAATATGTAAGCTGTGGGTTGTAGCTGGCATTCAAAATGTAATCCAGAAGTGACTCTGAGTGAGTTTTGTGCTGGATGCAAAATCTTGTTAAGATTAAAAAGAGCATGATCATTTTTATTCCTTTGCAAGGGAAACGTATGAACAGCTCTATCATGACTTTCACACTTTAAATCCCCCCTCCCATGGGAGAAATAGTTGAACCACCTGTGCTGAAATGTTGAGCAAGAACTGGTAGACATCTTGACACATCATATAGGCAAGATCTTGATGGGAGCTATTATCATTAAGGGACACCTCAGTGCGATCACTTGTCCAAAATGCAGTTGCTACTCAGTAAGCACATGATACAGTAAACTGTGCTTAGAATAGGGTATCTCAACCTTGGCAACTTTAAGGCATGTGGACTACTTCATATTGGGCCAGTTTGGCTCAGAAGCTGACAGAAAGCAAAAGAAGGGGCTTCCCAGCCTTTAAAGAGGCTGGCTCTATAGGGAGGGCTAGAAAATGCATTTGCATGTGCCATCTTTTCTCTTCATTCAAATAAGCTTGCAGAAGGCAGTTATCCCAGAATATAATATTTGATTTTGCACAATCCGGGAAACTCCCAAATAGGCTCTTATTACATTATGCCTGCTTAACACTTGAGGCTGAAGCATTCTTTTTTTTTTCCCCTCCCCAGAAAAGGAAATCAAATTTTTGCCAAGGGGAGAAGCAGACATAGAGAGATAGAGCAATGCATTAGTGTACTTTTGAGAGTGCTAGTCTGGTGTTGCAAAGAAGGTGAATTTAAATAGGAGAAAAGCCAAAGCCTTCCAGCTGTGTGTTGCTGGTTCTGTCTCCAGAACCATATGCCTTACATATTTTCATGCTTCTGCCAATAAGGGATTTTGTGTACCCATTCTTTTTAGTGTTTATTTTTATTATTGGGTTATTTATTCATTTGACTGTGATTTAAGCATTCTTTTCTTCATGTTCTTTGTTCCCATCTGGATTTGTTATCTCTGCCAGCCTTGCTCTTTTTTTCTTTTCTTTGAGTTGTTTTCTAGTTTTACATGTTTTTAACAATTCATAGTTACTATATGAAGTCAGGGGGCACATAAATGATTATTATGATGGTTCGTCATACAGTCAGCCAGATGTTTAGACTGGATTTGGCTGTCCTTCTATCGAATAGGGGAAAGGCAGATGTTTGATAGTGTTAAAGGTGTCATCACAGGATGTAAGCGGTTTCAAGTAAAGCTGCCTTTTGCAATTGACTGATGGTGATTTTATCAATGCCAATGGTGTTCAAGTGGTGTTCCAGTTGTTTTGGGACTGTATCCAAAGGGCCTGTTATTATTGATATTACACCTTTGCCTTCTTTTGCCACAGTTGTTCTACTTTTATTTGCAGGTTTTTGCATTTTGTGATTTTCTTTAGTTCTTTCTCTTCTATTCTGCTGTCTCCAAGTTCTGCAAATGTCCACTATCTAGAATTTTTTGGGGTTTCTTATTAACAGTTGTTAGGTTTGGGGTGTTGTGTAGCAGAAGCTTGTATGTTTGAATTCCAAATTCTAAATAAGTCAACAGTTTCTTGTTGAGAACATCAGCATTTTTCCATGTCCATATTGAAGGATGTTCTTTTCAGCTTTCCCACAGTTAATTATTTTTCATTATTTGTGTTCAGAATTCCATCTGACGTTTATTTCATAGCAATGGCCAAACAAATGAGGTCCCTGGGGATTAATATATGCACATGCCTAGAAATAAAGCATCACTGGTGTCAGGAACTGCTGGATCAACTTTTCTGACTGCTCCAAGTGATGAACCGCTGAACTGTAGGGGACAGCTTCTCTGGGAAAAATCGTTTTTCCAACATAGTTCAAAGTAGACATTGGCTATAATATAACTTCCTGTTACAGTTAATCTTTGACTGGACAGGACTAAATCTATTCAAGTTAACAACTGTTGGGTGGTTCTTTTAAATATATTTTGTTTTTCCTTCAAAATTAAAGTATATTTTTATTAACCGCAGGTAATCCTTGACTTAAGACCAGGGGTGGGCTTCAAAAATTTTAGCAAGGGGTTCTCTGCTGGGTGGGCGTGGCCATGGTGGGCGTGGCCTAGTCGGCCTCCTGCACCACGGCAGGGAGAGGGCGTTTTTGCCCTCCCCGGGCTCCGGAGGCTTTCCTCGAGCATCCGGGAGGGCAAAAACGGCATCCCCAGGCTCCGGAGGCCCTCTGGAGGCTGGAAACGGGCCCGTTTCCGGCCTTCCCGAACTTCCGGTAGGCCCGTTTTTCGTCCTCCCAAGCCTCCGTGCGCGCCCTGCACTTACCTGCATCCAAAATGGGCCGCGTGGGGACTCCTGGGAGGGGAGGGGTGGGCGGGGCCAGCCAGGAGTGGGATTTGGGGGTTCTCCAAACTGCACAGAATCTTAGCTAGAGGTTCTCCCAAACCCCTGCGAACCCCCAGCAGCCCACCCCTGCTTAAGACCAGTTGTTTAATAAGCATTCAAAGTCACAACAGCCTTGGAAAAGGCACTTTACAGTCCATAAAGCACTTCCAACAAGCTTAAAAGGCAGTTCCGCCCTCCATCACATGACTGCATTTCAGGTGTTTGGCAACTGGCTCACATTTATGACCAGTTGCCAAGTGATCACCGTTTGCAATTTTCTCTGCTGGCTTTGCCAGAAAGTCAATGGAAAAGCCGGCAAGGAAGGTTGCAAATGGAAGGGATACAGGATTTGAGGTCTGTTCCTGCAGTGTGGTGAAGGATTTTCCCTCCCCTACATTCAGGGAAGGGAGACTCCTTGGTGGGCTTCAGAAAAAGACCTCAAATCCTGAAGATTCACTTGCTTCCTAGGGCTAGAAGACTACTGAATGCCATTGTTCTGAGGCTAGAAATCTTTCTAACTAAATCTTCCTAGGCTAAAAAGGCTAGTCAATACCATCGTTCTCATGCATTGCATGATTTGGAGAAGGAGCATTCTGATAATTTTGAGACTGGAGCCTGTTGGCAAGATGCTGTGAGGTGATCTTGATAGGATGGCTGTGCCTCACATTGCCTGGTGTATCTGCAGCTACCGATAAAGGCCAAGGTAAGTGGACCCAGGCATGGTGGGACAGAGAGAGGGTCCTTTCCCTGGTCCTCTGCTTAATGATCACAACTGGGAGAACTGAGACTGTGGTAGTTCATGTCTCTCTCTCTCTCTCTCTCTCTCTCTCTCTCTCTCTCTATTCTATTCTATTCTATTCTATTCTATTCTATTCTATTCTATTCTATTCTATTCTATTCTATTCTATTCTATTCTGTTCGATTCTGTTCTCTTCTATTATTCTGTTCTATGTTTAAATTCATCCAGGAAAAGATAGCTAGTGTTGACCACACAGCATGATTGTAACATATAACTTAAGAGCAATATTCGTCTCATCTTTAATATCAAAATAAACTCAGATATGTGAATTATCTATAAGATCACATGAATAAAGAAGTAAGGTGAATTGACTATTGTAATTATAAAAACAGAGCAAATCCAGACAAATATGATTAAAATTCACACTTGATTCAATATGGAAAATGTTTCGCTTTAATAGCACTTGACTCTCTCTCTCTCTCTCTCTCTCTCTCTCTCTCTCTCACCTTAACATTGCAACATATCTAACTGTTATTATTCCCTGCCTTTCCTTGCTCTAAATGTACAATATGTTTAACTTTTTCAAGGAAAATATTATTGTATTTAAAAATATTCAAAGATCATGCATCAAATGAAAAATGGCAACTAACTTGAACACAATGTAATTTATGTAATAAATTAATGTATGGGGCATGATTTTGGGACATTCTGTATATCAGTGATTCTCAATCTTTTCTGCACCATGGACCCCCTTTAAATACCTTTTGTGGCCACAGACCATGGCCATGGACCACCAAGACTTAACTCAAGATTTAAATCATAACATTTCTTCAAGATTACGTGGACCCAGTGATGCCATCGTGGCCTCCCAGGGGTCTGCGGACCACAGGTTGAGAAACAGTACTGCATATTAATAAATTTGCCACTTTGACCACTTGATGTTTTCCTAAGGCTAGGATTCAGAGCTCCACTCAAACCTGTATTTCACCCACCTCCTGTCTCACATGAGATCCTTCTATCTGAGGTCCTGTCCCTCCAAAATACAGGAAGGTGGTACCCTGCACCACTTAGATTGTCAGTTCTAATACCCAATTATTTCAGTACGGGTAGTCCTCAGTTAATCACCACTCATTCAGTGACCATTATAAGTTATGTTGGCAGGGAATCTATGTCTGGTTCTTGACGTTGTGGCCATTGCATTGTCCTCCTGGATCTGTAACCACAATTTGGGTGCATGGCAACTAGCTCGTAATTAAGATGATCAATTAGTGATCCAAACACCTCGATCCCCACAATGGAGGAATGGCTGCAAAAATTGATAGAGTTAGCAGAGATGGCTAAATTGACTGCTTTGATCAAAGAAACAAAATACAAATACTTTTATTTCTACTTGGAAATCGCTTCTGGACTTTGTGCTTGAGGTGGAAAAAAATCAAACTCTGATTTTGGGTTTTACTAATTAGATAGATTTGTTGTTATAGAAATGGCTAGTTTAAACTATTATGTAGAAGTAAAAAGTTGAGGTTTGATGTTAATGCCTTATTCTACTGCACCAAAGGAAATCGGAAGTCAATGTCTTTTCTTTCTTTTTCCCCTTTTCTTGCCCTCACTTTTCCCTTCCCTATTTTTCCTATTACCGGTAATTACTTTTGTATTTTCTTTGTATGCTACATTATAAACTAATAAAATCTGTTTAAAAAAATTAGTGATCCAGAAATCTAGCTTGACCCTAATCTTGGCTTTTGTTTCATTCCTGCCCATAAGCTGGTTACTGGCTCAGCTGAAATGATTGCCTATAGCACAAGCCTAAGTAACCCTAATTTAAAACATTCTCTTAGGTACTAAGGACATATATTTATGGACACTTTGCAACATGGCAGAAACTATACTGGAGCCAATAGTATGTGAGGTACCATAATATATATTGTAGATAGATGGAGATAGATAAATAGAGATATATTGATTTTAAAGAGAGAATTCCCAATTGCAATGCATTTACTCAAGTCAATTGCAAAATTCAATCCTTCCCTGATAGGCACTTTGAAAGATTTCCCTAATTTGTTTGTTTACTTATGCTCCAGTATAACATGGGCGTTTCAGTGAACGACGTTTTGTCTGTCCTTGTGGCCCAACCCTATCCTCAAGAACAGGTTTAAGAATATAAACAGTCTGGGTATAAATATTATTCTTCCTGAAAGGTACCTATTGTGCACAATAACAGGCTATAAATAATGCAGTTCTGTACCCAGAGCCCCAGTATTGTCTGTTGATTTAGCTACAGCAGGTTCTATGATACAGACTTAATACACGCATAGGAAATAGTATCATTTTTGATGGGTATCAACATTTTCAGGACATCTTGTGGTCACGCCCATGGATGTAGCTAGCTTATTTACAAAATGGCTATCATGATGGGGACAACTACTCAGAAAACACTAATTTATCAAAAGACAGCCCATGAATTTTTCTACTGCATCAGAATGGTCTCTACGGTCCTTTTCATCTGCAGTAGACATAGTTCCAAACAAATCACAGCCAGCCATCATTTGTAAGGTCCAAAGTCTTTCTTAGTGTTTGCAACAATAGAAATAGCACAGATGGTAAATCTGCTTCTAAACTAGGATTCACATAGTACATATGCAGGTAAGGTTTGATGGGTTGGATTGCTCCAATTTCACATGTCAATTCTGACAAAGATCATGGACTTGATAGGAAATATTTAACCATAACCCATAAATTTTGAGATTATACAAATTTAAGAAGCTGTGGTAGATTTCATTATAAGATCAATAATCAAATACATCCCCTTTTACAAGTTCCCCTTGGATTCTACAATCACAATAAAGCCATATATGTTTGCTTCTCTGAGTTTGTTAAGTCATTTAAGCATATGCTCACATATACAACAAAGGTCAATGGAATGCAAATAATGCCAAAAATTGTAGAATATGCAGCCCATCCTACGTATGCTTACTCTAAAGTAAGTTGCACTATTCAATAGGGTATACTTCCAAGTTCATATGGTAGTATGTTAGCCCTAGTATAAAGTGTTTTGATGTAATTTTTAATATATTGATCAACTTTTGAGCCAAAAATACCAACACTTGGGGAAATAATATAAAAGAATCCAAAGTAATACACAACACAAATTGAACATGATGAGAAATATCTTAGAAGAAAATTAAAATTATTACATAATGCAACATAGAAATTCTAGAATCTAGGGAGTTCTCAGAGTAGCATTCCAATAGAACTGGAAGGTATCTTCTTATAGATGCCTATATAGTAAGCGGTACATTCTAATAAGCTATGAAAGGAGCAAAGACATAATGAAAAATATAAATACTAGCTGCTGGAATGAAGTTTTTACTGGTCAAACAAAAAAATACAATGCCCATTCAGAAACACGGGACAAACTGCAATTAGAGAAGTAAACAGGGAGAGGAAAAACGCCAAGAGAAGGATGGATTTCTCCCCATGATATGATGTTTAAAACTATCAGTTTTAGATGACAAAGTATCTAAAAGTCTGAAGTATCAACAGCAGTATCCTGCCTCCTTTCCGCCAGCTTGATTTTTTTCCCTTAAGCGTTTCTGTTTGTACAAGCAAGGGTGTTTTGTTTTTTTTTTTAATTACAAAGGTAGCATGTGACAAATTCTCTGTAATGAAAAAAACATTTCAGCCCCGTGGAACAATATTTCAAGGCTTTTCCAAGTGCTCTTGTCCCTTGCAAATCAAGCCAATCAGGAAGCTTCTTGATTTGTGGATTTTGTGCTCCATGGATTGTTTCCACCCTTCAGCGTTTCCTGCCATTGTTTTCATGAATTTTTCTCAAGTGGGAGTGATTTACCAGATCTGGTGAGTTGCCGCCCTTACCTTTTCTAAGGAGAATTTGGGTGAAGCGAAACTGAAAAACTCTTAGCTTCTGCTTTGATCTAATTTATGCTGCAGTTCTGAGAAAAATAGATTAGCAACCATAAATGAATCACAGAAGGATCCAGGATATTAGTTTCTGCAGCCCAAAGGTGAAATGAAAGTGGTAGTTAAAAGATGAATGAATTCACCATCTTATCAGTAGAACTGCTTTTGTTTTTTGTTTATAGAGCTGTGTGGCATAAGACTTCAATTCTGAACTGATACAAGCTGTTCTGCCTTGTATGCTCTCTGCTCCATCTTTTGCTAACTTAAAATGGATCTTGGGAACTGATACTTCTGATAAATGCAAAATTAATGATGCATCAAGTTATTCGAAACAAAAAGACAAGCCCTAATTGTTTAAAACTCTGAAGCAATTACACGTTAAGTCTTGGGGGCATGTAGGCCTTCATATATTAATGAATGAATACAATTTTTCATGGTGAAGAATCTTAGAAGTTATACGTCAATAACAACTTAAGGGTCAAAGTTTCTTCAGCTTTGCTACACAAGGATAATATTGTAAACATTTACTTCCTGTGATCCCATATAAAGAGAAAGTCCAACCAGGAGAAGTCTAAAACTCACTGAAAATGCTAGCATATATCTGTCTTCCACTTAAAACAACTTGCATTTTACTTACATTTGGGTACCTCAAATTCCACATTCTGAAGTTCCGCCACCATGTAATAAGGAAGCAAAGGAATGGCAGAAAATAAAGTACAGGTAGGATCCATCCAAATGTACTTGTATGTAAATTGCAGTAGAATCAATATGAAAAGTTAATCATAACTAATCAAAATTGCACTATCTTCGAAGGGATCTAAATTCAACTAATATTGGTTAAAAATTAGATCTAAGTTATATTCAACTTCATCTAAAACTGAATGAACAATAATTAATTATAATCTGAGTTTCCAAATTCTAGCTTGCAATTAGAAGCTAGCATTTAAAATGGTTCACATATATGATGTTCACTGTGATTAGTTCTGAAAAGAAAATAGGAGAGGAGGAAGACGAGGAGGAAGGGTCAATGTCATACATCTTGCCTGATCTCCTAAACACAATTAAGAGAATTGTCAGCATTTGACCCAAGTTGTTAAATGAACTAAAAGGTAAAAAGAATAAAGATGATATAGGCAATCTTTGTTTAGCAACCATAATTGGGACTGGCAACTCAGCTGCTAAACAAAGCAACCAAGTGAACGTGCAACTGTGCTTATGATTGTACTTCAGCTTTCCTATGCTTTACAGACCCGTGAAAGTTGTAAATGCAAGGATTGGCTATGAGGTTACTTTTTCATCACCACTGTAACTGAGAACGGTTGCTAAATGAGGCAGTCACTAAAAAAGGACCGCCTGTACTGTTTTAAAGCCAGCTTAGTCAGAAGCCGCACAGAGCTGTAGTTTCAAACAGGAAACGAGGCCCCAAAGTGGAATTTCTAATATACTGCTCACATCAACAAAAGCCATAACACAAACTGAGTCACAAATGCTTCATCCCAGATGGTCTACAAACCTTAACAAATCAAGAGCATTTCACCAGAGGACAAAATAGAGTGGGAAGCAAAAAGGAATATATATTTTTTTTGGTGGTTTCATGTTCAAGGTTTTCACAAAGAGCCATTCTGACTAAACAACCAGAATTTGGTCAACTTGGGTAAAACTCTTGCCCTCCCAATAGTGGGACAATTTCAACAAAGGGAATTTTCTTTAATGACCAAGCTTCTAATCTGCTTCAAACCAAGGGGCAGAGGTTAGGGAGACAGTAATATTGCAATTCAGATCCTTGTCAAACATCTGAAAGGGATTACAGATCAAATGGATGAATCGTACAATATAATGCTTATCACTCCCTTGCAAACTCCAGGAAGACCACTGTATAAATGTCAAAGTTCCCTATCCCTTTTTTATGAGAGCACTACACAACATTGAAACAAGCATTTTGATTAACTGTAAATTCACTAAAGTTAAATAGTTTTCATTGTCTTTGTTTCTGCAGAAGAAGCAGAAATGGATCAAGAAGCCAACACAATCTATCTGGTGCACTATGAGTCGGTGTAGCCTGACCCATCAAACCGAACATATTTCACTGATCATGTTAAAAATAAAAGCCCACTAAATAATATGCTACTGTAGTTATTTTTACTGATATACATCCATCTTTCTTTGAATATATTCATTGTCTGATTGAAGAATAGCAAGGCAACATTTAAAGAATACCATGAATAACAGTTTTGTAGCATATATATTGGTTTGGGAAAAATAAATGAGTGGTCATGTATGAAAAAAAGAATTGAACAGAACAGGAATCATGATGGCACAGTGGTTAAATGCAGTACTGCAGGCTAACTCTTCCCAAAGCCAGAAGTTTGATCTTGACGGCTCAAGGTTGACTCAGCCTTCCCTCCTTCTGAGGATGTTGGCCCCAACATTGGCCCCAACAATCCCCAGATTGTTGGGGCCAATATGCTGACATGGTAAAGCACTATGGAGCATTATATAAGTCTAAGTGCTATTGCTATTGCTATCTTCTCCCCCCTTTCCTTGATATCTGCTATAGTATTAGAAAAAAAAAATGCAGTCACTGTTTATAGCATGACTGATGAGATGGTATTATATATTGCCTCCATGGATGACCATAGGATATTTAAGCTGTCTCAAAAATTTAAAGGATGATACAATAAATTCTTTGCCAAGTCATTCTAGTTCTGTTTGTAGGTCTTTTTATTTAGTGATTTTTTTTCCAGTTTTCTCTTCTACTCTGTGGTATCCAGGTCCTCAATTAACGGCAATTGAGCTCTTAAGTTTGATTGAAAGCCGTTGAGATCATTAAGTGAGTCATCATGTGACCTGATTTGATTTTATGACTGTTTTATGACAGTCATAAAGTAAATCACTGTAGTTGTTAAGCAAGCCATATGGTCATTAAGCAAATCTATTCTTCCAAATGGGTTTTTTTCGGTATAAAGTTATTTCAATTTGTATGATTACCTATTCTCATGTAAGTGATGAAATAAATCCAATAAAAGCAAGTTAAAAACCAAAATATAAACATATAAAAACTAGCCGGACTCTATTTAAAACAAAAAATCATGATAGCAGCAGAAACCATCCTTACATCAGCTGAACATAACCACTATAAGGGCTGCCCACCAGCATCAGATTTTCCAGGCACAGCAATATAACCGTGTCTTCAGGGGTTTCCTAAAGGCTGGGAGGGTCTATATGAGAACTAGGTCTCACAGATTAAAAAACAGATATCATGGTTATAATATTTTTTGTTTTTTTACTGAGCTAAAGAAAACTTATAGATGCTCTCCTGAGGAAAGAATGCTAGATATTTACTAATTTTTGTGGCGTCTGTTCATTTTGAAATATTCAGATTAAATGTGGAGCAATGCTTTCTTTTCAAAGCAGTAGCATCCCTCTTCAAAACAAATGCAGTTATATCCCCTTTTATGGCTATATTAAAACATTTTCCTCAGGGGTGAAATCCAGCAGGTTCTGACAGGTTCTGGAGAACTGGTAGCAGAAATTTTGAGTAGTTCGGAGAACCGGTAGCGGAAATTTTGAGTAGTTCGGAGAACCGGCAAATACCACCTCTGGCTGGCCCCAGAGTGGGGTGGGAATGAAGATTTTGCAATATCCTTCCCCCAGGAGTGGGGAGGGAATGGGGATTTTGCAGTATCCTTCCCCTGGAGTGGGGTGGGAATGAAGATTTTGCAGTATCCTTCCCCTGCCAGGCCCACCAAGCCACACCATGCCCACCAAGCCACGCCCACAGAACCGATAGTAAAAAAATTGGATTTCACCACTGATTTTCCTTAATATATGCTTAAGCAAAACATATATGTTCCAGAAGGGTACATATCTCAGACCAAAAACTATTAATCATTAAAAGGCATCAGCAACTGTTTCCTAAATACTGAATACTATTGAAAAAGCATATTTAGCTAAGTTAAATGAATAGAAGATAGCTTATTAGATCTCTATGATTTTACATGTAGTTTTTTGTTAGCCCTGTTCTGTAACTAAAAGTAATCACCCAGATTCTAAATTCTTGATGGGGTTTTCCTAAGCATACTACCTGATCCCTTTGGCATGGAGATATAGTATTTGGTGAACCCAAACAATGCTTACAGAAATTGTCAGAAAAGTTAAGATACTACCACCATCTTAATTTTAATTACTGAATTAACACCATCCCCCCCCCCATTTCTTTTAATATAATGCAGAAGGGCATCTAGTGGTCACTAATATTATAGCAAGCATCATTAAAAGTCAGATGTGCTGTATTCATAATAGTAATGAACCTGAATATTTAATCTATAATTATTTGACCAATAATTGTCACTTATAAATAACATGACATAAATAAAATAACCTGTTATTTATTTTATTTTACTGCTTTCTGTCTACTGTTTTGCTTATTTGTTTTGCTCCAGACATAGCTTAAAAATAATGAATTGCTTAATTAAATTGTTGGAAAATACATTGAAAGGAGTCATTGTTTTAAAAAGGGTGAGGGGTCAAAATAAGCCATACAAAATAATCACATTTTACATAGAAAGATGAAATGGGGAATTCCTTTCCTAGACATATAGAATTGTCTCAGAAGTTGAACGTGGCTTATTCTGACCAGTTTGTCTTCAAAGTCAGAGGAAGTATTCCTTTTGTTCAAGGGGCTGTTCTACTTCTCTGAACAAGAACCAGATGAAAATGAATATTTTAATATGCACCCTAGGACTATAAAGCACCTATTTAGGCATCTACATAAATATATTTCTTAGCAGAACGTAACTAAAACACAACAGGTTTGAATGTAGATCAAGGAGTTGTGAATTAATGGACCAAATAAAAAAGTATGCCAATGTGGCTTTCTAAATACACACCGACACATGCATACAGACTTGAAAAGGAAATTCCACTATGCTTTGCAAGAGTCAGAGCTTGGCATGAAACCACTTTAAAAACCACTAGGCACAAATGACTGAACAACACAGGAAACAGTTAGACTGGCACTTCGACTCCTTTAGTACTTTGTGTGATGAAAGTGACCAAATCGAACATTGCACTGAAAAGTTGTACAAGTGCTCAACCAGGAAACTTAATGACAAATGAAACGATGAAAATGGATGCATTCAGAGCAGGAAATAAGAATAGAGTACAGGTAGTCCTCGACTTACGACCACAATTGAGTCCAACATTTATGTTGCTACGGTAAGTGAGACATTTGTTAAGTGAGTTTTGCCCCATTGTACAACTTTCCTTGCCACATTTGTTAAGTGAATCACTGCAGTTGTTAAATTAGTAACGCAGTTAGTAAGTGAATCTGTCTTCCCCATTGACTTTGCTTGTCAGATGATCACAAAAAGGGACCACGTGACCCTGGGACACTGCAACCATCATAAATATGAACCAGTTGTCAAGCATCCGGATGTAAATCACGTGACCATGGGGATGCTGCAACGGTCGCAAGTGTGAAAAATTGTCATAAGTCACTTTTTTCAGTGCTGTTGTAAGTTTGAACGGTCACTAAATGAACTGTTGTAAGTTGAGGACTACCTGTATCTTTTTCAATTTTGCCAGAGAGACTTAGGGCTTTTCCTTGCTTGCCCCTAACCATGGCACAAACATGCCCCAGCAACTACTTTTTTTCCTCCTATGTTTTCATGATGTAGATTACTCCCATCCCATACTGAGGCAACTTAAAATTCTCCTTAGCTGATCCAGTTTTAAAGTAGTGTTTGATCTCTTCTCGCAACATAATTTTTTTCCCTTGGATATGATTCAGCATGATTCACTGACCACGTGGTTGATGATACAGTTAGTGACTGGGATTTGCCCAGCTCTTATTGGCCACTCCAGGTTGCTGTGGGCATTCCTCTCCACTCTGATTGCAGGGCACTGCCAATCTGGAAAGGTTTGAGCTGCAGAGAGTCTGGACATCTAGCTTCCACAGAGATTTCTGCCTCATAAATGCTTGTCTAGTACTTGCCACATTGCTTGTCATGTCTGTTCCTTAGAGGCCTTTTCTAAGAGTGCTAATTCTGTTATGTAAAACATTGATTTCAATTGGGAAAGATTGCTGGGGAGGGCCAGCAATCAGGACTGGAATTACAATAATAAAACAGCAACATGTCTCTGATTAATTAGGAAAATGATTAACATGACAGCACAAGAATTCTGACTAGTATTTTTCCTTTCAAAGGGAAGCTTACACACAGTATATGCAATTCGAAGAAGTCACTTTGTTCCACAGTTTCACTGGAGCAGGGCGGAAGTCTGCCACCTTGGACAACGTCAACCTGTCTGCACCTGGATTTTTGCTTTTGCAGTGGCTACTATCGGCTACTGTATTCCTGTAGAAAAGTTTTGTAAATCAAGAACAATGCTAAATTGCTGCACAAGGCCACCAGAAGAAGCAGTGTGATTGCGTTATCAAAGCCAATGTTGTCTCTCTGATTCTGCACACATAACTGGAAAAAAAATTCCACAATAGCTGGCTTACACAACAGATTATAAATCTCATTTTTTTTTTTTTAAAAAAGTGTGCTTGAACTGTCTGACAGGTGGCTAAGCTAGTAAGACTTCTACAGCTGTCTGCCAATGGAAAATTCTGTGTGACAAACAGCTTGCTAGCCCATAATCTGCAGCTTGCCAGCCTACACAGATTTAATTCTTCACATTCCCCACTACCAGCTAAGCATTGTTGGTTTATTTCTTTCTCCTATACATGAAAAGCAGATTCAGACAACTATGTTCAATACTCATCTACCAATAGTGAGCCACAGGACTGAACTCTTCAAGGAAAAATCTTACACATGGTATCTGGGAATTAAGTACATATGCACAAAAGCGCACAGACAGATGGATATTCTCACTTTCTGAGGTGAGTTAACTGGGTACACAGGAAAGGTCCCTATTTTGTGTTGCTTCAAAGTTCTGGAACTGTGTGTTACTTCAGGCGCTCTGCTTAGACTCACTACTTAACCCCCCACTGCTCCTCAGTTAAGATCCTTTTAACAATTTCTTCCAATATTTCAGTAGATCGCTTTCTTACCTTTTAGGCTTTACCTTAGAGAGGCCCCCTGCATTTTTCGAGTCAATAAGCAATTCAAGTTCTGCCTTTGAGCTAAAGGTATTGAAAGCATAAAAAAGAGTTCTGTTGGATCATAGCAAAGAATTAAGCAATCCAAGCATCCTGTTTCCCTCTGGGTCGTCCACAAGCAGGGTGCTGTGTTTACAAAGGGAAAACCAATACTCTGAATGCAGAATACGTTTCCCAATCTAATTACCCAAGGCTGTTAGATACAGTAACTGAGAAAAAGCCTAATGTGCATTTATATTTATAAAACTACTCTGGAAATGGTTAACTGTAATGTAACACCGATAGAGAAAATACACACATATAGGAACTAATTAACTACCGTAACAGAGATTTCATGTGAACCATGAAACAGTCTCACAGAATAAGGCACACTAAGACAAGCGTGGACAACTTTTTCAGCTAGAGACCAACTTTATTTAAAAATTAAAATCCAACTTCCCAGATTTTGAGATATGGGGGAATATCTATCCCCAATGTATAGCCAATTTGGTCTAGTGGGTAAGGCACCAGGCTAGAAGTCAAGAGACCGTGAATCTAGTCCCACCTTAGGCATGAAAGCCAGCTGGGCCAGTCACTCTTTCTCAGCCCATAAGATCAGGCCTGGGCAGTAAGCCGGTCAGTCAATTCCTGCCCTAATCAATGAAGCAGCACTCAGTTGATCTGAAAAAGATGGACCCTGCACTTCAGTAGTGGGTTCTAAAACCCGTTGCTACCGGTTTGCGTGCGTGCGTGCGCACGACGCTTCTGCGCATAAGCATCCAGGGCGGGTGGGCGGAGCCTCCCGCCGCTACCGGTTCGCAGAACTGGGCCGAACCGGGAGCAACCCACCGCTGCTGCACTTGCAGAAAAAAAGCTAGGAGGAAAAAAAAAACCTATTACCATGAACTGGACTGAAAATGTTCAGTTCCTTTTATTTTGACAGCAATGAAGTGGGGATTAAAATGCACGTACTGTACTTTATACCATGGGAGAAGGAGCAGAAAAACTATCCTGCTTAACTTCATGTGGCGCAATTCCTCAGGCACATTCTGGATGTGTATCTTGGGACCACATAAATGGGGTAACATCCAACTATCTTTATGTTATGTCTGTATCAAATGGTGATTATAACAAACCACCAATGGGCTATTAAACATTTTCCTTTACATTTCTATTGTGTTTATTACATGATGTTTGTTCTACAGTGTAAGAAATGAAATACTGACTTGAAAAAATTATACCAGACTAAAACTATGTAACTACACTTTTAAGTGATCCTTAGGAAAGTGATTAGAAATAAAACTTTCAAGGTTCCAACAAGGTGTGTGTGTGTGTGTGTGTGTGTGTGTGTGCATACACTTTCAAGTCAGTTTTGACTCCTGCCGATTGCCTGGACGAGTCCCTGCCGTTTACTTGGCAAGATTTCAGCAATGGTCTGCCCTTGCCTCCTTCCTAGAGCTGAGAGAGAGTGTCTGGCCCAAGATCTCCCAGCAGCCTTCATGCCTAAGGCAGGACTAGAACTCACCATCTCCTAGTTCCTAGCCTGGTATTTTAACTATTACGTTAAGTGGCTCTTACGTTCTCAGAATGCATATATTTTTGGCGCACTGACTTGGAATACTATATAGTACTGGTAGCTGCCACTCAAAAAAACAAAACAAAACAAAAAAACCAAAAAACCCTCCAGTAAATTGCCAAGAGTTACTTAGGTGAGATAGGTGGGGTAGAAATTTGACAAATAAATAAAGATGAAGCATGTGCAAAACAGAATAAGATAAAGGAAGGTTAGGATTTTGCATTTTTTTAATTTGGAAGAAGAATCAGGTAATTGGAAATATACAGGCATTAGACATTTACAAATTCAAGCATGGAACAAAAACTGTTAACAGATATACGTGCCACTATGTGTAGTATTGTTAGACATCGATTGTCCACTAAGCCAAATGCAGAGAGATTTTGGATTACTGAAAGGAAATACTTACTATATAATGTTATATCACTATATCCCAAACTGATGCCCACCCCCCAAATGGTTTGGGATCATATATCACAAAATTCATAGCCACCATTCCTCCATGATGGCTGGGAGTTGTAGTCCAAACATAGCAAGAGAGTGCCAAACTGAGAAAGACTGAAAAAGTGCCATATAGGCTAATGCTAGACATACTGAGGTAATGTCTGGCAATTTGGACTTTTTAAAAAGCTTTTGTTCACTTCCATCCCTTGGTACACTCACTTTCTGTCTGACCTTCTGATCAACCCAGCTATGTGTGTTGTAAAAATCCATATAACCACCAGAGGCCAGAAAACAGCTGAATTCTTCCTTACTGGTTTGCTGCCACCTAGTGGTTGCTTGGATTGTGTATCTTAGACATGGCAGCCCTATTTTTATTGCTTGTTCTGCTTTTATCTGGTCTTTCAACATCTTGTGAGATGAGATTTAGAGGCAGTAAAAGACAGTCTGCATAGTGGTGAGATTGAATGTATAAGCTGAGAAAGAAGTGGGCAAGGTAAATGGCTGACCTTTTCACTTACCGACCTATGAGATAGTTTTTGCAACTGGGAGAATAGTTTCTGCAACTGGGAGTGTTGCAACCTAGTCGTTGAGTGAAGCAGTTACCCGAATATCTCACGTAACAACTACTTCGCTCAATTACCAAGATTCTAGACCCAATTGTGGTTATTAATCAAGGACTATGGGTAGACCTCGACTTATAACAGTTCATTTAGAGACCGTTCAAAGTTACAGTGGCATTGAAAAAAGTAACTTATGACCATTTTCCAGAGTTATGACCTTTGAAGCATCTCCACGATCGTGTGATCAAAATTCAGATGCTTGGCAACTGATTCATATTTATGACGGTTGTAGTGTCCCAGGGTCATGTGATCACTTTTTGCGACCTTCTGACAAGCAAAGTCAATGGGGTAGCCAGATTCACTTAACAACCGGGTTAGTAACTTAACAACTGCAGTGATTCACTTAACAACTGTGGCAAGAAAGGTCATAAGATGGGGCAAAACTCACTTAACAAATGTCTCACTTAACAACAGAAATCTTGGGTTCAATTGTGGTCGTAAGTTGAGGATTACCTGTACTTGTATTAGATATAATTACATTTTCAAAGCAGCTTCAAGGTGAATCCTATAATTGACCTTGGCTGATTTTGAAAATGCTAAGCAGGGCTGAAACTAATTAGTACTTGGATGGAGAATTTCAGAAAATGTCAGAGCAGAAACTGCACTGGGAAGATGAAAAAGCTTTAGAAAGCAACAGTAAATCACCTTCTGTATTGTTCCAAGAAAACAACACCAACCTCTCCATGAAATCATGAAAACTGAGCATATCTTTTTATTGGGAACGTTTAATGGGGGGGAAATCAATCAAGCACACACCACACACATACACGAACATTATAAACATAAAATCTGCATGAGTGAAATGTAGGGGAAAACAAATGCAAATATTTTTTCTTTAAGAACCATTCATTTGTTAAAAATGAAATAGAATAAAACTTGGAAACCTTTGGGTAGTTGACTGAATGCAATGCATTGCTTGAAATCCTGGAACACATTAATTCTGATGTTTCGTTATTGGAGAATGGAGTGCTCTATACGTTGAGAAGAAAGAAGAGATATACATGTAGCAAATAAATAAACCCAGAGAAACCAGGAAGAAGACTGAAAGAATGTCATTTTGAAGCAATTCAAAGGAAGCAGCAGCAGAGGGAGTTGGATGCGCACACTTACAATGTTCCCTTGGTTTGCAAAAGTACAAGGGAGAGGAAGATACACAATTGCCTATTCAGTCACAGGACTTCAGTGATGTTCAGGGTTTTTTCCCCCCCTCCCTTCTGAGTTGGGCTGAGTTCTCTAGCCCATTTTCATTTCCTCATACAGTAATGGATCAATATGAACTTCTTCCAAATGAATTTTCCAACACCACAGCCCAGATTGTACCAAATGTTTAGCAAGGTGCTGCAGAATGCTGTTTCCAATATTACCCAGTCATTCTGAAAGTCATCAGGAAAGTTATATTGTGAAGATAAGGAAAAATCTTCATAAAGACTTGACTTCTAGTTTTTGCTCAAAATAAGTCAGATGAAAATTTTGGACCTAGCTTCTAGAAGGCTTTGACTGATAGTTGAGTTTGATTTATTATCATTAGTGGTTAATATACTATGCCAGGATTTCCTGACTTGCTGCCCATCAGGTTCTCTGCCTACCTAACTTTAATAATATCAGTAATAATATAGGAAGCTGGTATATTGCAGACTAAAGTACTAGCCCTTAATTTTCATTTAAAAACTATAAATCTATTTTAACAGTTTAAAGAATAAAAACACACAGTATATTAACTATGTAATTTGGAGTTGATATTGAAAAAAAAATCTATTGATTTGAGGAAGCAGGTAAGATCCTGATTCCTATTATTTACACATTGGGGGTGACTGAAAATTTATCTTCAATTTTGCCTCAAAAACATACATGAATTTTTAAGAAAGAAAAAGCTCTCTACTGATCCCCAGATCTGCTTTCTCCAATTAAATTAACAGGTACAGATGGATGCAAACCATTAACATGATGTACGTTTTGAATTGAAGACGCTTGTTCATCCATAGACCCATCCTCCAGTATCTTAAAGTCTATCTTAAACTTAAATCACAACAATTAGAATAGTTATGATTCTAAAGCTTGATCTTGAACAAGATACCAGTGAGTCTGCTTCACTTGGTGTCAATTTCTGACACCTTCTGAGCTCACTTGGCTTGAGGTTCTGACTCTTTGACATTCTTCAGATTCACTGAATCAGCCCCATGACTACATCAATAGTTCAGTTTAGTTCATTTATTTGTCAAGCATATATAACATTACAAATAAAATTATAAACATGATTGTGAATACATGAAATGTATAAACATGATTATGAATACATGAGATGGTTACGAATAAAAGGGAATATTAGGACAGGGACGGTAGGCACGTTGGTGCGCTTATGCACGCCCCTTACAGACCTCTTAGGAATGGGGTGAGGTCAACAGTAGACAGTTTAAGGTTATATATATATATTTATAGAAACCAATATTTCCAAAGTGGTCTCAGCTCTTTTAAAACCATATAGATGACAGATTATACAATACATGCTGACCATATTTCTTATGCGTATTGGCTGCATACATTTTATCCCAACCTTCTTCCTCCGAGAAAGAGAGAGTTTCATTCAAATGAATACAAGCATAGCCTTACTTTTTGATCTCCTGGCTGAACACAGGGAGGTCAGGAGGAGGACGGGATGAAACAGAAAACTGTAAATGTTGGATCAATACAATCTTCTACACCGTCTCAATTACATGTTTCAGCAAATTGTATAACAGTATTAACACCTCTCCAAAACCTAATCAGAAGGCCCCATAAAATGTTGATTATATCATAGGTATGCATGTAGGACACTCTAGAATCTAGATTATACCTTTTGATTTCATAATGTTTTGATTTCAAAGTTTGCAACGTCTATATAGTGTACAACTGCACATTGGGGGAGGGGGGGGAAACACCACAGAACTCACCAAGTACAGCTCTGATTGTGCTCTGCAAAAGCTTAAATGTAACTATAGTGATTATGCATTTCAACAGTGATTGTAACACATCATCTTCCTAGCTTTGCTGTAACACCTGAGAATAAATTTGATTTGCTTGATAATGTACACATGAAATGGGATTTGTATATGAAAAGAAATACTTGGTATCTGTGCTCCTTTGAGCATCTGCTTCAGTTACAGAGGGGGCTGATTGAAACGGAGAATATTCTAGTGATTTTATGCAAAAGCATATATGCATCTCGGAAGGCACTGTTAATTAGTGCTTCTGACTGACCTTCAAGTTGGGTAGAGAAATGTACAGAAAAAGGGTTGAGAGATAAAAGAGGAAAGAAAAAGCTAGAGCTTATTTTTGCATGTTATCATGTACTGAGTAACAACTGCATTCATTACAAACTCGAAAGCTATAAATGTCATGATTGCAAACTATACTCTTCCTTTCCACATCAAAACTGCCATTTCTGAATTACTGCACTGGAGGCATTTCTAACCCACAGCATCAAACAGCCATACTCCTTGTCCTATCCACCACTGTCTGAGATAGCATCAGTTCTTCCTGCTACATCTTTCAGTTTTTAGACTAAAGACCTGTTTTCCAATTTATATACACCATGATATGAGAGACCATAAAAAGATGTATCTATGAGTGAGTACATCCATTCTGTGTATTCAAGATTAGTCTCAAATTCGACAATGACAAATCTGCATACAGACGGGAGGTTGAACAACTAGCCTTGTGGTGCAACCGGAACAATCTTGAACTAAACACACTCAAAACCGTAGAAATGGTGGTAGATTTTAGGAGAAACCTTCCTATACTACCACCTCTTACAATACTAGACAACACAGTATCAACAGTAGAGACATTCAAGTTTTTAGGTTCTATCATATCTCTAACATCAAACATCAAAAACGTTATCAAAAAAGCACAACAAAGAATGTTCTTTCTGCGCCAACTCAGGAAGCTCAAACTGCCCAAGGAGCTGCTGATCCAGTTCTACAGAGGAATTATTGAGTCTGTCATCTGCACCTCTATAACTCTCTGGTTTGGTTCTGCAACACAACAAGACAGACACAGACTTCAGAGGATAATTAGAACTGCAGAAAAAACAATGGCTACCAACCTGCCTTCCATTGAGGACCTGTATACTGCACGAGTCAAAAAGAGGGCTGTGAAAATATTTACAGACCCCTTGCATCCTGGACAGAAATTGTTTCAACTCCTCCCCTCAAAATGACGCTATAGGGCACTGCACACCAGAACAACTAGACACAAGAACAGTTTTTTCCCGAACGCCATCACTCTGCCAAACAAATAATTCCCTCAACACTGTCAAACTATTTACAAAGTCTGCACTACTATTAATCTTCTCACCGTTCCCATCACCCATCTCCTCCCACTAATGACTGAATGACTGTAACTTTGTTGCTTGTATCCTTACAAT
>QLTV01000437.1:1988561-2004779 GCA_003457575.1 Thermophis baileyi
GAGGGAGTGGTGCCATAAAGTCTAACTTCAGCAGGGAATGGTCTGACCATGACAAGGGAGATGTCACTATACCCCTTAAATTCAGATCATCTCTCCACTGCCCTGAGAGAAATACCAGGTCGAGCGTGTGTCCCCCCCTATGGGTCGGACCCTGAACTACTTGGGTCAGGTCCATGGTTGTCATGGAAGCCATGAACTCCTGACCTGCTTCCGAGGATTCGCTGAGGGACGGCAGATTAAAGTCCCCCAGGACCATAAGTCTGGGGAACTCCACTGCCAACCCGGCTACTGCTTCCAGCAGATCAGGCAGGGCTGTTTTGACGAAGCTGGGAGGTAGGTACGTCAACAACAAACCCACCTGCACCCCTAAGTCCAACTTCACAAGGAGAGACTCACACCCAACAATCTCAGGGGCAGGGATCCTGCGAGGACAAAGACTCTTATGGACTATGATAGCCACTCCCCCACCCCTTCCCTGGAGTCGTGACTGGAGTTTTAATTTCCACTATCAAGATTCTACCCTAATCATCACTAAATATTGTCTTTGAATTTATCCAGTCTTTGACATACACCACAATTCTTCTTTTCTTTTTTTGTGCTAATGCCAAATGTAATTTTCCTAATTTGGGATAATCTAAAATCTTACTATGTTTTTCTTTAATGTGGACCTCTTGCATACAAACTATATCCATATTTAATCTTTGGAGCCTAATTAGTGTTTTTTTCCTTTTACAGTGGGAGTTTATACCGTTAATATTTAACGATAGTAACCTTATTTCTGTTTACTTTAGCTCTTTATAGCATAGGACATGTTTTGAATACAAGTTCACAACTGTTAGGATGTTTTTTTTTAAGAAGAAAGAAATTTGAATGAAAGCTACAAGCAATTAAAAAGACAGGTTAAGTCCCTATTTTTAAAGCTATACCCTTTTTTCTTGTAATCCTGAATCACATTTTTATGACACAAAGAGGTCAGCTGATTTGCATCTTGGTTATTATTTGAGATGCCAGCTGAATGCTGAATATTGTGGGCTGATAATCTATGGCACACAGATACAATCCAGCATCCTTCTCCAACATGTTAAGCAGTTAACATGATGAGCTAGAACCAGGAAGACTAGATTCCAGTCCACAGTTATAGAAGTTCACTGGATCACTCTTAGCTGCTTTGAGGAAAAATAAAGGCGGGAGCAATATGTATGCTGTGAACAGATTTTGGAGGGAAGGTGGGATATATGTCGGATGAATAAATGATTTACTTTTGTTCTGAGCATGGCATTCAAAAGGAATGAGGCGCTGCACACAGCTCTACTACCAAGACTGCTATGTGCATTTGATCTGTTTCATGCAAGGTTGGACTTGGGATTTAACGGCTGTTTGCTCAAACATACACATAATTTTCTGTATCGTTAGAAATTCTACTTCCTAAGACTTTCCCAGCACTACTGGTATAACCCTGGGCAACTAATTTTCCACAGTGTTTTCTTTCTTGCTGAAGTTAATCTAATATTTCAGAGCGTCCCAAGCTATCTATAAAGATTTGCCCTCACAAACGTTTCACAGATCAAGCCAATTCCATTAGACTTACTAAATTCAGCAGCAATATGAATTTGTTAATGTATGAGAACAATAAATAAATAAACAAATGGAAACAATGATATCACAGAGAATGTGTGGATTTCCCCTTCCTGGGCATGAATGAGGGTGATTGTTTGTGCTCCCTAGACTCCCTCCCTCCCCACGGTTGTTATTTTTGCACTATGCACGTTCTGGGAAAACGATTCTCTACTTTGCCTGAGCAAAGTACCACATAAGGACTCTTCATTCATTGGCACAAATAGTGGGTTCTGTGCAGACTCTGTGTTTTCTTTATGCATTACATGTTCTGCAGGAGGCTGCGTTCAGCAATAACCCCCCCGGTCCTGTTGTACAGCTATGGACACCCTGCGTTATGCATCTCTGTAGGGCTCCATTGTGTTCAGTGTAACCATATTCTAGTCAATGAGACACTTGATCCTTTTTTCCACTGGCGTCATCCACAACTATGCAAGTAGTAAATACTATTTGTACTTAGTTATTAAAATGCATAAGATAACTGCACTTTTTGGCACACGTTTAAAGGTCTACAAAAACATTACTTTGAAAAGGGTGACTATAGATGAAAGGGGGACTGCATAATTAGTGGCTTACTAAGCTAAATGTGATGGTAAACAGGTACTAAACATCCTCCTAATTTTGCCAGTTACCAGGGTTTGTTATCTATCTGGAAGGTTGCAACATATGAACATTGGGCTACAAATGGCTTGCTCAGTCTTGGCTATACTGTACATATGAGGGGTTCTCAAAACTGCAGCTTTTCTTGGGCCCCAATGATGCAAAAATTGAATAGTAGCTTCCATGTTGAGCCACTTTTCTAAAATAAGCCCAAGGGTTGGCATCAACATTGAGTCCAAGTAAACTGCTGAGGTCTTACAACTGACCAAAGTTTAAGCATAGTCTTGGTGAACAAAGGGGTTGCATTTGTTTTGCCCAGTTCAAAAATCAGCTTCAGCCAGAGAAATAGTTTAAGCAGCATCGATGAAGATTCCTATTCAGTACTGAATTTAAGAACTCAACAGAGCAAGGGTTGGCATACTTTTAAAAGAGCTGATCAGGTTTTGTCAGATAATCAGTATGAAACATTCAAAGCCAATAAATGGAAGATTCCTCCAAGTTCTACTTTTAATTCACCTTAAAGAAATTTCACTCTAGGGTTTGTCTTCTTCAAATGAGTTAGCATCTTTTTTAAGATCAGATGTTATCGAACACAAAATTAAGTATTGCAAAACATGCATTTAAGTAGCAAATAATGCCTTAACCTGCATGACTTAGAAGTAGGATTATCTATAGAAGAGCAATGGGGAGAGAGGGAGAGAGAGAGATGGGGGGGGGAAGGGAAGGGAAGGGTTTATTCCCTGCTGTTTGCCTCAAATGAGTAGGAAACTTAATTAGTATCTGCAGAACACAAATCTACTGTTGTGATAAATGAATTAAATGGAAATTTAAATAATGTAAGATTGTGCTTGCAATAATTCCAACTCTATTGGAAGTCAGAAGTGATTAACACAATTGTTGCAACTTAATCCGAATAAATTTTGATCAGTTAAAAATACCCCAAACACCTTATATCTGTTATTCATTATAAGCATTACAATAGCAGTCATGACTTATAAACTTCATGGATATCAGTAGAAGCTTAAATCCTGTTAAATCAATTAGACTTTTAATACATATATATTTAATAAAGCCCTTGACTCTGGCAACTCATACAGTTGCAATGGAATGACTCTCCATGTCTAACTAATTCTAAAATGTTTTGCTCATAGTTTGCATATCCTGAAATCAGTAATTGTTTACTGCTTGGACATATGAACAGATTCAGTTGTAATTCTCCTCTGATACGAAAAATTTTGTAACATTAATGATATAAACATACCATATTTTTCAGAGTATAAAACGCACCGGAGTATAAGACGCACCTTAGTTTTTGGGGAGGAAAATAAGGAAAAAAAATCTGTCTACCAGGTATTCATCTAGCTAGCGTCCTTAGTCTGGTCAGCTTCAGCACATTATTTTATCCCCTTGTGAGGGTTTAAAAAAACCTTCTTCAGAGGGAGTAGCAATGAAAAAAGCCTGCAAAGAATTAGGGCTGAAAAAACCTTCAGAGGGAGTAGCAATGGAAAAAGCCTGCAAAGACTTAGGACTGAAAAAACCTTCTTCGGAGGGAGTAGCAATGAAAAAAGCCTGCAAAGGGCTGGAAAAAACCTTTGGAGGGAGTAGCAATGAAAAAAACAGGCAAAAGGAAGATTGCTTAGCTAGCAAAGCACGGAAGATCGCTTCACTGTTAGCACCTCGTTAGGGCTGAAAAAAAAAGCTTTGAAAAAAGCTACATTCTGAGTATAAGACGCACTCAAATTTTCAGCTTCTTTTAGAGGGGAAAAAGGTGCGTTCTTATACTCCGAAAAATACGGTATGTGAAGTATCTGGGTTGTGTTAAATCCCCCACATTCAAGCAATTCTATTAAAGGTAGCCCTCATTTAGCAACTACTTGTTCAGCGACTGTTTGAAGTTATAATGGCACTGAACAAGGAGACCTTGTCCAGAAAGTACTTGATGTTATGGCTGTCGCAGTGGCCCTGCAGTCACATGATTGCAATTCAAGGCACTTGGCAACTGGCACCCAATTATGACAGTCAAAAAGTCTCATGGTCACATGATCACCATTTTCAACCTTCATTGACTTCATTATACTTTCTCCAACAGAACAGCTTGACTTTTAACACTGGAATATATACTGCATGGTGCATTGCAAGGAGCAACCCAGAACAAGATAGCTTCTTGCAAACCTGCTTTCCATTTGTAATTGGCCACTGGGAGGAAAGCATGAAGCTGTCATATAGATATTTTATTGTATCTCTTGAAAGCTCCAAAACTTCTGATACATCTTATCCAAATTTATGGGTACACAATGGTTGTATAGCTGTCATTTTAGCTGGAGAAATATTTAATTTGGTTTTTTATATTGTATTTAAATAATATTAGCTAACTTGCACTTTGTGGACAAATATATGGATTGGAATACAACTCCTCTTTGATTTATATATTTTCCCCAATTCTGTAATGTAGTTCTCACATTAAGAATTATATTTCAAAATATTGTTATCAGGGAAAACTGAACACAGAAATGTGGGATGTGAAAAAAATATTAATGAAACTCACAAATCTTTTTCATTATGCTTTAAAAGCTGAATGAACCTTAAGCTTTTGAATAGAGTAAGGACTAATTCTTACCCATGAACTAGAAATAAGCTCTGGTGTTAAACCCCGTACAGAGAGTTACTGCCAATTTAGTTATTAAGTAAACATATCTGCCACATTTTGTTATAGTACCAAGTGTGTATTTTAAAATTCCTATGTGTCACTAACTCTTAATGTTTTATAGCTGCATACAAGTCCCCACTTCAAAGCATAGTAATTAATACTTGTGTACTTAAAATATAAAGCTTTCCAATGTTGTACATTCAAATTAAATGGAATTTGAGGAATTTCCATATTGTAAAAACCTGCAGATTGGACATGATTTTAAAGTGCTGTGAAGGAAGTTGAAGAGGTTTTCCCAGTTTTCCACGTTATTCCATAAAATAACAAACCATCTTGTGGGGAAGATAATCCCAAGAGATAAACTGACATTACAGCAAATACTCCATCGAAAACGAAAGTGTTTAAGGAAAGTTCAATGTAAACTATAGTTTTCCCATTTAATATTACTCTGTATTGCGTAAAAAAAAATCCATCCATCATACTAGGTAGAAGTAGGTAAGAGGTTTAAATCCAGCATGTACATTAGAATTTGCAACTCAACATACTGGCAGCAGATCTCTACTTCTATTTTAAATTGAGATCTGATGTACATTCTATGAATATCAGATAACTGCCTAGATCAGGCCTGGTCAACCCTGCTGGGTTTCTTAGAGTTTTTGGAATTCATTTGTCCCAGGTCATTTAGTGGTTGCATCATCACATAACAATGCTCCTGTTTTTTTAAATCAAAATGCAATTTAGAGCTGTCAGCCAACTCATTCACTCAAAACCAAGACTCATTCATATGACTGTTGCATTAAGTAATTTCTTTCAGATGCACCAAAACAATTGTACTATAAATAACTCTACTTGTCTATCATATCACATTGAAGAAAATGTTTTAGTAGAAACAATTCAATTATTTTTTAAAAATAATTTTATTAAGCTTTTTAATAGAGTTTAAAAGCAGTATATATTTTAAGTTGAAAGTAAGGATAAAGAAAAATAATAAGTAAAGAACTAAAAAGGAAAAAAAGAACGTCACAAAGAACTTTCTTCTGATTGTCTTAACACTGGTTATAAATACGTTTATATTTTACCCTCTCTAAGGTTCATCATAATTTTCTTCTTTCCATAATCTATCCTTCCTAATCATCAAATCCAAAATTCACAAGTTCATTTCTTTCTTTTTTCCAACAAAAAAATCGATAATGAAGAAACAATTCAATTCTTCAGCCATAACCTAGTGGGCTATGCTTGCAAATACAGTCATCATGAATCTTACAACTGATTATTGGAATCAAGTACTATATACCTTGATCCTAGAGGAGTGAAACTATTAGTTTTCCTTCTTGCTATATTTAGTCATCCAGCCAATCTTTCTCCAGACATGGGAGTTAACAACTTGGTTAAAAAAATATCCAAATAAATATGATATGAAAATAGATATGAAACCAGAATTATTCTTATTGGGAATATTTACAGGGAAATATGATAAAAAAACATAATATTTAATTTTACATATTACAACAGCAGCAAGAATAATATATGCACAAAATTGGAAGAATAATAATATTCCATCAGAGGAAAACGTGATAAGGAAAGTTTTAGAGTGTGCAGAGTTAGATAGACTCACAAAAGAAATAAAAGAGAAAGCAGAAACAGAGTATTATATGGTATGGAATGAATGGTACAAATGGTTAGAGGATAGATGTAAAGGCTAAGGAAAGATTAAATGAAGAGGATATAGGAGTTAGAAATTAGTAATAAATTTGTATAAATGAGAATGACACACAATGAATGATTGTAATTTAGTATATCAATATATTAATATGTACAAAAAATAATGGAATCACAGATTCCATTATAGATAAAAGTAAATTGAAGAAAGGGGAGAAAATGGATATATTATGGATGTATACCGGTGTGGAAATGTTATAAAGAAGGAAATTGTCAAAAATTTTGTTTTTGTTTTTTAAAAAACTGTTTAATAAAAATTATTTTTTTTAAAAAAATCCAAAATTCTCTGAATGACAAATTCAGTTCTCCGTATTCAATTCTTGTCCCACACAATAAAAATGTCAGCATTTATAAAACACATAGGCTTTGAGAATATAGCGCATTATTTGTTTATGTAAGTTCTTTGTGTCCTGATAGGACTTTATCAAGTATCAGTACTGAACCAACTTTATTATTCATCTTCTCTAAATATTATAGGATTGTAGATGATTCGTGTTTCAAAGGGCTCTCCCTCTGGACTTAACAACTTCACAGGGAAAGCATTTTGATAATATACAATTTCCAGAGGATCACCCTGGATGCTTGCTTCAAAGTCAGGCCCTAACTCTATACTCTCTTTCAGTGCCATTATCTGTAAATTTTAGTATGTCTTCTATAATATCTTGATTAGAAAACCAAAACTCTAGTTTCATTAACTGAACTTTTCTTGTCCTGTTCTTGTTCTACAGTCTTTCAGAGCAATTTCACTCATATTCTCAAACTTAACTCTTCTAATAATACTACTATTTGCTTTTCTTGCCAAGTCTGGAATATTTTCCATTCGCTCTATGGCATTATTCCAGGGGAATTATGTGTGGAAAGAATAGCCAGCATCGCAGCTGGCATTTCTCCCCTACAGCGTCTCTGGAACAATCCTGTGTTGTGTTGTAGCACAATTCTTAAGAAGGTATTCTAGGAAAAAGCAAGATGTCCCTCCCCAGGTCCTGCTGTACTGGCTCATCATAGTGGGGCGGAGGGTATTTATGGGAGGGATGAGCAAAGAACATACTCTTTTTCCAAGACATGGGGGTCATCCCACATGCCCAGTTAAAACAAGCAGGCACGTATATTCCTAGTATATTTTCCCAGAAAATCACATGGAAAGAAAATATAAAATATAAAATTATTGACAATATATTGCTGAATGATGAGACCCTCAAGTTGGATCACACTCTACATGCTACTGAGGAAGAGCTGAGGATCTTTTCGAGTACTAACGGTATTTATGATGTGCCTAGATTAAAACTTTGGGACATCTAGTTGCTGACGTTGCCATACAGGAAAAGAAAATCTGAAGCTGCAAAGACAGAATTACAGTAGGAACGTGAAACATTAAGAAGCATGACCACGGAAAGCTCACGGAAAGAGGAAGTGAAACAACAACAAATTGACCTCTTAGGCATCAGCGAATCAGACACTTTAAATTAGAAAATCATGCTGTTTATTATTAAGGATATGAAAAACAAAGAAGCATTTTGCTTTTATAGTTAGGAAGGGTATAGCAAGAACAGTACTTCACTACAATGCAATTAATGACTGAATAGTATTGACTGTAATTTGTGAACAATCCTTTATCATACAGATCATTCAAACGTAGACTTTATGCTCTACAGATGCAAAGAGATCTGCATCTACGATCAACTTCAATTTGAAATTGATAGAACATGCTGTTTGTGACTGGAGACTGGAATGCTGAAGTTGGAAACACAAAAGAGAAAATGTAGTTGGATTGTATGGTCTTAGAAAATCAAAATTCAGCAGGGGACCAATTTATCCATTTCTGCTACTCCAGTGACTTCTTCATAACTAATGTAGTCTTCAAACAATTAAAATTAAGCCTCTATATATGGACGTGACCAGATAGAGTGTATGGAAATCAAATTGAATACATTATTGCTTAAAAGAAAGATAGAGGAACTCTAATTATCGCATCAAAGACATGGCCAGATCCTAAAAGCATTTTGCTTTGTTAGTTAGGAAGGGTATAGCAAGAACAGTACTTCACCTTTCTGATTCTAATGTTAATGCTTTATTTTGTGTGTCAAAAACTGCAATGGGTTTGTTGTGTCCTGCTCATTTTTCAGGCCATTTTTTGCGCAGTTCTCTTCTCTCTTATTGTATGTTTCTTGTGCTTCTATGTATTTCTATGGCTCTCTGCTTTTATTCATTCCTCAAGTGTCTTTTTATTCTATAAGGACCAATTTTCTGCCTAAAAATGGGAGGTTTTACACTTTATTTTACTCCTGCAAGCAGTTCTTTATTCTGGATTCTTCTTCTTTTGTGTTTCTTCCTTAGATTTCAATGCTAGTTCAATGCTCTTTCTTTGGCTAGTTCGAAGATATTTTGCAGTCTAATATAAGAGAAGACAAGTTTCCTCATTTAGCCGAGTGGGTTGGCAGTTGAATTTTAGTTCCAGTCTTTCTAAAGGCAACAAAAACTCATAGAGAATAAGGCAAGTCATATATAGAACATATACCTCATGTTCTCTAATGGAAGGTCCAGTATATACTGACTGACTGACTGACTGACTCTATCTATCATCTATGTATCTATCTATCTATGTATCTATCTATATGTTACATATTTTTACATAAATAAAGGGAGACTAGTATAGATCTATTTCAAGCTATTTAGCTCTCATCAGCTAGCCACACCCTTATGGTTTAAACACCTGCTTAACAAGGCAAGTGGCCCAGGTTCTAATCCCATAAGGGTGTGGCTAGTTTATGAGAGCTAAATAGCTTGAAATAGATCTATACTAGTCTTCCTTTATTTATGTAAAAATATGTAACATATAGAAACGGACTGTCGTTTGTAAGTAACTGCCTGGATGGCCCCTGGAGGGGCCGAAAGGCAAAAAGGAAGCAGTATGCTCCCTCCCATATTTGGGTATACCAGGTGATTTAACAGAGAAAAAAAACATATGTATCTATGTATCTATCTATGTATCTATCTATCTATGTATCTATCATCTATCTATCTATCTATCTATCTATCTATCTATCTATCTATCTATCTATCTATCTATCTATCTATCTATCTATCTATCATCTACCTATCTGATTTGCAAGATGATCAGAGAGCTAATTTGCTTTAAAAATCTAATTAATAATAATACTTGAGGTCCTGATATGCATTTAAAGAGCCATTTCTCAATTTTTTTAAATCTGTCTTTTTTTCTTCTGCAGGTTCCTTCAGTTATTATTTGTGAAGAGTTTGCTTTAACTAGAAATAAAACAATACACATTTACTTCATAAAGAGTGGCAGCACTTAGCAACCTTGGCTGATCTCTAAGGCTAGGAAGGTTTGGATTTGATTAATATTTGAATTAATAAAGTGGTATCTGAAGTCTATAATGCCTAGACAAAAAGTAACATACAGTAGAGAAGCAGCAGCAAGAGTCAATTAAGTGGTAATGGGGCACCACTGAGGATCTGAAGGACCTGGTTGGTGAAAGCTTATTATGGACAAAATCTATGTATTTGGTTTCTAAGAGTAGACACCAAACTCATGGCACATAATCAATCAATCAATTTATATTTGGACCAGGGGCCATCAAAAAATCCCAAAGCTCCAAACTACACTGATAAGATTAAAAAATAACTCTAGAAGAAAGCAGTGGTAAATTACTTTTATCTTGTCATCAAGATAAATTATGTCCACATAACAGGGATTGATCTCAACTCATGGGAGATTTCATCTTAGATCACTTTTGCAGTTTATATCTTCTTTAATACAGAGATAAAAAGTTTACAGGACTTGGTTCTAGATCATGTAGCATCACATTAATGCTCTGTTCAGATTGCTGTTATTTTGCCACACTTGGATATTTTTCTCAAAAAGGGATTCATATAATGAATGATACGGAGATACAATTTTCTGAGTAACCATAATATGAAACCATAATATGAAAACAAGGTAAGAGTCTTTCTGAGCATGCTCATAAGTTAATCTATCAAAGCTTGGATCAACACCTAGTCAGAAAAGTGCTCACTAAAAGAGTCATACAAAAATATTCAAGAAAGCAACTGGGATAAAGTAAGATGATGGTGCCCTAACAGTATCCTGAACAACTTTATATAATTTATTTCCAATATTCTACTAGGTTAGAATAAGAACAGAAGACAAAATATTTCAGAAATGTTATTATTATGAATCCGACTCCAGTGCTTTTTCTCATTTGCACTGAAATCCTATAAAAATATCTTCAAATGTAAACGCCTCTGATTTTATTTTCAAGCAATATATATTTGTACCTTTAGGCCTTTTCAAAGTCCAGCCAGAATTCCTATTTTACATCAGATATGAGTTATTTATGCATTTTCTTCTTGATCTTCAGCTAATGAGAGTGTTTTTCTCCAACAAACAGATTACTAGCCAATTCATACAAGTTCAGCAGCATGCACTATTTTTCAAGCTATCCTGCATTTCAAGGTTATAAATGTAATTAATAAAAGTGATATCATACTTATTTTTTAACCATCCCCCAATGAAATCATGTTCATTCATAGATAATGTCAGTAAGTCACTAACCTTGACTTTTGTTTTTTTAATTTCCAAGCATTTTTGTTTTTATATCACACTGTTTTGTTTTGCATTACACTGACAATATAGTTTACAAGAGGGCAAAAAATGGGCCTCATTCATTTATCCAAGGTAAAAAAAAAAAGATGTGGACCTACTTATGGATGTTGCCTTCAAGCTTTTTCACTTTCAGCTCATCTTCTTCTGACTGTCTCTTCCTGGCTTCTTCCTCGGCCGGAGAACTTGCAGGAATTCCCTGCATCAGCCATTTTTCCCGAAGAGCTTTTGACTGGGTAAGAGATAACAGAGGAAAGAAAGAAAGAAAGGGGAAAAAGCACCCAAGATATTAGAAGTGACATTAGAAGAATTCTGCTCCTAAATATTTTATAACCTTCTTAAAGCTACCGGTTAGTGCTTTCAGCATTAGACTAATTCATGACTCCCTTAAGGGACTAATCTAGATCCCTGCTCAGCCAAGGTGTCACATCTATGAACAAAAGGGCTGTTGATTTTATGTCCAGAAATAGTTTTAATTTGCAACAGTAAGAAGACAAACAGATAAAATGAATCAACAACTCAAGGACAGAAATTCTGAACTAAGCTGAAGACTTTTAGAGGGGAAGGGAAAGAATTACATTAAAAGAGAACAACTAGCACATCCAGCTGTGAAGTAATTTTTAAACAAGTAAACTAGCATTAGATATAAAGAATGAAATGAAACTTATGCATGAAATTGTGTAAAAACAACTATGCCTGAAAATGATGCAATTAATGGAAAGCACTCCAAAGAAGTAAGAACAATTACTGACAAATGGTACATACTGGCAATCTATTGGCCCAAATTAGTTGTAAATATTTCTTTATAAAACTTATACCATCCATTCAGGGATGGGCTTCAAAAATTTTAGCAAGGGGTTCTCTGCCCGGTTGCTGGGTGGGCGTGGCCATGGTGGGCGTGGCCTAGTCAGCCTCCTGCACCATGGCGGGGAGGGGGCGTTTTTGCCCTCCCCGGGCTCCGGAGGCTTTCCTCGAAAGGGAGGGTGAAAACGGCCTCCCCAGCCTCCAGAGGGCCTCCGGAGCCTGGGGAGGCCGTTTTCCCGAACTTCCGGTAGGCCCATTTTTCGCCCTCCCCGAGCCTCCACGCACGTCCTACACTTACCTGCATCCAAAACGGGCTGCGTGGGGACTCCTGGGAGGGGAAGGATGGGCAGGGCCAGCCAGGAGTGGGATTTGGGGGTTCTCCGAACTACACATAATGTTAGCTAGAGGTTCTCCCGTACCCGTCCGAACCCCCAGCAGCCCACCCCTGCATCCATTCCAATGGCTCTGGCTAGCTTACAAAAAGACGTATACTGTACATGTTCAAATTTGTAAAATAATGTAAAAAATGTAAAGCCAATGTTAAAACGAAATGGATTTATTGTTCCAATGTTTTATGAAATACTTTCTGGCTACTCTCCATAGATGAAAGATTCATGCTTGGTTAGATTCCAAATACTGGAGAAGTAATAGAAAGAATACAGGTGACCTTAGTCTGCAGCCTTGTTAACGTATCTATGGATTTTGACCCAAGCTACAACAATTATGAGAAGTCCTAATCATGTAAGATAATGGTTTACATTTTCAGCAACAAAGCAATCATAACTGACTCCTCTTTGATACTGTGAGGTATCCAACACACAAGAAATAACCTAATCTGTTGCACTAGCTACTTATTATAGAGCCAGTTTAATGTAGTTGTTATCTGGGGCAATGTGAGTTCCAGCTGCATCTCAAGCATGACTTTGAGCCATACACTTTCTATCAGCCCTAGAAAAGAGGCAATTGTTCTGAAATCATGCCAAGAAAACTGCAGGAACCAGTCCAGGCTATCATCAGGAGTCAACACTGGCTCAAAGGAACCCAACAAACAAAAAACCTCCTACATATTAAGTTTTAATGAACAAATCTAAATTCAGAGTTTTTGAAATAACCTGTCACTAATTTGCAAGAACAGCATAATCAAACTTGTTATTCATTTGCATCTTTTCTATTTAATAACATATTTGCATTCCTTATCTAACTTTGCTTTTTTCTGTACAAGAAATATACATTTCTCTTATAGAGATATTTCTCATAATATCTTACAGGTAACTCTTCAAGCAAATGCATTTGTTATATTTTCCACAAGACAAATCACAAGACAAATACTTAGTTGGGTGCTATGTCATTAAATATCTAGCAGCATAATACACAGAAGTAGGCCAATGAAAATTATCATAACTTTATTGGAGGCTAGAGATGTATTGGGATTGATCACAGCTGATTAACAATGCACATTAATTGTGAGGAAAAATAGTTGTTTCTTTAGAATAAGGTGAGGAAGCCTTTGGAGGAGGAGTGCGGGCTGGCAGGAACTTTCGCCTCCCCTAAGCTGGGCCGGCTTTGGAAATGAGAGCAGAAGACCCAAGCCTGGTTTAGTTAAACAGACACTGCCACAACCGTGGCCCATAACTTCCGCACAGCCAGCTCCAGTTCGCCCGGCCTCTGCCTAGGCAGTTTTCCCAAGCGGCACGGGTTCTCCTAGGGATCAGAGTCATGTGCTAATGATTTTAATAAAGCTAAGAAAGGAGGAAGAGGCAGACGGTCACCCTAATAATATCAAGAAAAGAATGGGTCTAGAGCAGAGTTTTTTTGCATTGAGTTATCCCAAATTGAATTGTCCTGTGGCAAGTTGTCCTTTGGCTAGTTGTCCTGTGTTGAGTTGGTTACAGCTTGGTTTTATTCGTTTAGAATGAACTATATTATTTGAGGGTCGTTTTTCCACAAGTATTATTATAAAATGAACTATCCTCTATTCTATACTTGCGCTAAATTTTATTTTTATTTTTTAAATGAGGACATTTGCCCTTATTCTTGTTTAAACTTCATTATTGTAATTTTAGTCTTTTTCTCCGAACCTATCAAGGTGGTTTTGAGTATTACTTCTAACTTCTATGAAATCAATTATCCCACTCAATTTTGTATAATCTGAAAATTCGATAAGCTTCCCCGCAGCTTCTTCATTTAAATCATTAATGGAATATCAGAATAGAAGACCTGAGACTAATCCTTGTGGAGTCCTGTTTGATACTTTTCCTCCAATTTGATGAGGAACTATTAATGAACCCTCTCTGAAAACATTTTTTCAAGCTGGCTATGGATGAACTTAATTGTCAGAACCACATTTACTTAGCTTACTAATTAGCACATGATGCAGATTTTCCATAAATGCTTTACTGAAGTAAAAATGCATACGTTTATGGCATTTCTACAATCTATCAAAGAACTTGTTAGATAAAAAACAAAATTATTATAAATCTGGTGAGATTTGTTGTCAACAAATCCATGCTGACTTTGGTAATTATTTCCAAGATTTTTACAGCACTATTTCACTATTACTTGCTCTAGAATCTTCCCACATGTTAATATCAGATTGAGAGGTCGGTGTGCTGGATCTTCCTTTTCTCTTTTTTTAAAGATAGAGAAGCATTTGCCCTTGTCCAAGTCTCTGGTATTTCATCGGTTCTCCACACAATGTTTGGGGCAGATAATCAGCTAATCCTTCAGCACCTTAAGATGAAATTCATTTTGTCCTAGAAAGTAAAGTTTTCAATCACAACCTTCAGTCCTGGCTCTTTAACCTGTATTTCACAAAGTCCTGGTGCATTTTTTCATTGGAAGAAGAATATTGAATTAAAAAAAAGAGTTTATTAACTGCTAGCATTTTACTTTCAGGTTTATGCTACTTACTTTCTTTTCTGATCTGACCCCCTTTCCATTTTCTATGTACACTTTTTTGTTTGTTTATCTCAGTTTATCTCTTCCCCAGAAAGGCCAGTTCAAATTACTTACAGTATTGGAAAGCAATTCTTAATGACAGAATGTGAAAAACATTCCTTATTGGAAAAGTGGTGCTAACAGCAAAGGCACAAAATGGTTTCCTCCAAGCATAACTAATTTAAAATAATTTTGTTATTGTCAATGTGTGAAATTAGGCATTTTATAAAATGCCTAGGAAATCTATAGAATGCCAAATATGGGACGTCAAGGTATGAAACGCTTAATATTTCACACATTTCCATTCTATGCAAAGCCAAAAGGCAACCTGGCAAAGTATAAAATACTCCCACTAAAATGCCATTCTAGCCTTCCTTGTTGCAACAAGCAGGTCAATACTGGTCTTTACCTCTTTCTTTTCAATAAGAAAGCCCTTTTATTTTATTTTGCACTAGCTGATACCCGTGCTTCGCTACGAAACTATGTGATGGGGCTTGATAAATTGACACTTAAAGCTTGAAAATTAATGAGTAGTTAAAAAAAGGGACTGTATTATTTTGTTAGAGATGGTAAGCTAAGTTTCTGTTACAGATGAAGACATTATTTGCATAGCATAGACTTTAAATTCGTCCCTCAGATGAATTGCTCAGGACTTCCCGGTAAACAACATTCCTGGTTTTGCTCTCTGGCTGGAGCAGGGGTGGGTTCCTCCCGGTTCGGACCGGTTCTCCTGAACCGGGAGCGGCCCGCTGGTGACATCACAATGATGTCACCAAACCGGATCGGTCGGTGCCGGTCCGTGGGGGCCGCCATCTTTTTTTTAAAAAAAAATTTCAAATTTTTTTTATTTTATTTTTTGAATTTTTTGAATTTTTTTTCCTTCTGAGCATGCGCAGAAGCCGACTTCCGGCACTGTGCATGCGGTCACCATCTTTTTTTTGGCTTTTTTTCCCCCCAGATTTTTTGTTACTGTGCATGCGCACACGTGCAAAGCGCACGCACGCCCACGAGGCGCGCCCACGAGGCGTGCCCATGCGGCGCGGGAGGGAGCGAACTGGCAGCGAGGCACCCCTGGGCTGGAGGATGACCAGGCTGTCAGGTGAACTGACTCTGGAGCATGCCACATAGAACTGGCCATGGGAGAAACAGGCAGCTTCCCTTACTTGTGTTTTCCTAATCGCATCTGTAAATCTTTTCCTGCGTTTTTTGCCACTTTTCCTTTTAACTGGTGTTACAGTAGAAGGAACAGATTCGTCTGAACTGAGGAGGAAAATAA
>QLTV01000437.1:2012126-2025776 GCA_003457575.1 Thermophis baileyi
CATGGTTAGATTATTGCAGCGCGCTCTACATGGGCTACCCTTGAAGAGTGTTCGGAGACTACAGTTGGTCCAGAATGCGGCTGCGCGAGCCGTCATGGGTGTACCTAGGTACACCCATATTACACCAATTCTCCGCGAGCTGCACTGGCTGCCTATTGGTCTCCGGGCACAATTCAAGGTGTTGGTTATTACCTTTAAAGTCCTATATGGCTCAGGGCCAGGTTATCTTAGAGACCGCCTTCTGCCACATAGCTCCCAGCGACCGGTAAGATCCCACAGGGTTGGGCTCCTCCAGGTCCCGTCAGCTAAACAGTGCCGGCAGGTGGGCCCGCGGGGGAGGG
Organism: Thermophis baileyi; assembly: GCA_003457575.1. Lineage (NCBI taxonomy): Eukaryota > Metazoa > Chordata > Lepidosauria > Squamata > Dipsadidae > Thermophis > Thermophis baileyi. Next base: position 2,012,468 of record QLTV01000437.1, read on the forward strand.
CCTTCTCTGTGGCTGCTCCGGCCCTCTGGAACCAACTACCCCCTGAGATCCGGACTAGCCCCACCCTGCTGACCTTCCAGAAAGACCTGGCTGTTCCGGCAGGCTTGGGGCCGTTGATCTCGCCTCTGTAATTGGCGAGGTCTGGCCATGAAACGGTATGTATGAGTTTTTAACTGTTTTTAACTGGCCGGCCCCGCGCCCGAGGGCCTTCTCTGTGGCTGCTCCGGCCCTCTGGAAACAACTACCCCCTGAGATCCGGACTAGCCCCACCCTGCTGACCTTCCAGAAAGACCTGGCTGTTCCGGCAGGCTTGGGGCCGTTGATCTCGCCTCTGTAATTGGCGAGGTCCGGCCATGAAACGGTATGTATGAGTTTTTAACTGTTTTTAACTGTTTTTATTATGTTTTCTTTTATTGGTTTTTTTATATTGTTGTGAGCCGCCCAGAGTCCCTTGGGAGTTGGGCGGCATACAAATTTAATAAATAATAATAATAATAATAATAAAATAAATAAATAAAACAGATATAAACTACTTGATAATTGCTAGCACCACAGGACCAACATTTGGCTACTGCAGCACATCTTAAAACTCTCAGATTCTTAACAAATTGATGTCATCAAGTGTATTAAATATAAGTTATATTAACTACTCTGATATTAATTCAATGAAGTAATTATAGACATCACACTCATGTCCAAAAGTTTCTTCTGAGTGATGATGTTAAAAATATAAGACCCCCCCTCCTTAAAGTGAGGGTGTCTTGAGGCCTTCTAGCATGAGGCGCAGATCAAAGAAAATCACAAAAGCCCTGTAATATGAGATTGTATAGAAAAGGAAGGAAGGCCTACCTGAAGGCTTCTATGAAACTATCAGGTTCATAGTTCTTCCTTTCCTACCTGCTTTCCATGTTATGAGCAACTCAGAAACCTTCTAAAAGAGCGAGTAAAAGATGTAGAGCACCAAGCTGCGGTCAGCAGGTTTCTTGCTTATTGTACTGGAATCCGTCCTCCCGTTTCATCCTCCAGTTTCCCCAAATTTTTCTTCCTCTGGGAAAGAGGTCTCTTTCTTGATCTCATTCTTAGGTTGTTCCTTAATCTCTTTCGACTTCATTTTAATGTTTCTCTTTGTTATTCTTAGGACATGGCAATAACACTTATATTATTATTATTATTATTATTATTATTATTATTATTATTATTATTATTATTTGTTTTTCACATCCCCATCACTTGACACTCTTTCTCAGTGCCTACACTTCCTGGCCAGGAGAGGGAAAAACAAAGGAGGAATTCCCTTACATTGGAATTTCACTGACATGTGGGAAGGCAGGCAGATGGCAGACCAGAGATGTTTATGGAATGAAAGGCAGGACACTCACACATATTCCTCAACCATCTCCTGACAAAGCTACGGACAAGCATACTGCACCTCACTGATGACAACAGAGTTTTTCTTCTTTGAAAAAAAAGGAAATGAGAGCATTTTCTTCTTCCAGCTGAACAAGAATAATTGAATACACATACGTATGCACAGAAGAATGTATTAGCATCGTACTACTTTTTAAAAAAAAAAAAAAAGCCTAAAGATGGTGATCTATAAAAATCCATACATTTTTAAAGGATGATATGTTTCTATCTTTGTGTGTCAGGTAATCATCGTTTTTGGCAAAATATCACTTTTCACTAGATTTCAGATTGTGGTTGCTTTTCTCCATTGACCTGATTTCAATAATTTAATACAGTATATCTCTAGCCAAAATCTAGGGAGGACTTTAGTTCTGGAATAACTTTTAGGAGGCAACATGGATGCTCCCAATGTAAGTAGATAAAGGTGAAGAAAAGGTGACACCATTTGCTACAGATCTCTGGCATACATCTGCTTTGTGTTGGGAGGCATTATTTTCCTCCTCATGCTTTGTATGTTTATCATGCCAAAAAGCTTGGCTGCCAAATACAGTATGAAATGTCTCTCTCTACCCCTGATGTGAATGGGCAAAGGGCCATTAAAATTAGAGCAGCCATGCCAAATTAGATCTGCAATACATCTGACCTAATGGCATTTAGTTCTTTGTCCTCCCCATACCTCAATGATCACAATGTTCCTGAACATAATAAGCAAGATGCACAAATGCATCCTTTTATGCTGATAGTAATGGTGGGAATTTGATCTTCTGAGACCATTACACAAAAGAGTCTCCTAGACAGCTTTAACTCAGCTTGCTTGGCAAGAATGACAAAACAAAATCAACAGATGACACAACAGCTTGCAATATAATGCACATAGGAAATGGGGTTGAACATTATCTTGAATGCTCTTCGCATTTATGATGTGGGATCAAGAAAAAAAATTTGTATTTGGATCTCATAGCTGCTTGGGTGAAATCCTCTGGAACTACAGAAATACAATCGTATTTTATCCTGTAGCACAAACTCATTGTATTGTGCTAAGAGATGAGGTAGTTACAGGCGTTCACTTAGTTTATAATACATAATGTATTATGCCTTGTTCAACAAAACAGCTCTTGAAATCCATAATAATGTAAAAATATTGATGGATGTGATAGAATCACGAAAACAACTTGCTATTAGGATTGCTTAAGCAAACACAATCATTGTCAGGCCTGAACCAGGGAGGTTCAAAGTTTGTTTCATATTGGATCTTACTGGGAATCATTCTGTCTCAACGTAAGGCTTGTGACTGAATAAAATTAGGATAGACTTCATATAAGCTAACTTGAGATTTTATAAGAAGTGTCTCCGTGTGTGTCCTGATGTGTGCAATAACTCCAGCCTTTGCAACAACTCAGTTATTTAAAGCTTGTGTACATATTCTGTGAAATACGAAGCCATGTTCTGGCTATGCTTGAGAGAAACGAACACATTCAGGTTTGGATTATGAAGGTTTGATTTCCATATGCTGTTTAAGACACTCAGTGAAAGCCATTGAGTTTGCACTCCCCCACAGTATTTTGTAGAATAGAAATACCTTCAGACAGTGGACCTTTATTTTTCAAAAGCAAAATGGACTTTAACTGATGAATTTCCATGCATCATCTGCCCAAACATGTCTGAACATACCACTTCCACCCTACTCTGCCCCTTGCCAGTTGGTCACATGACCTACTTTGCACATGCCTAGAATCATAGTTCTGATATGTCTGGATAAGATGCATCACTGCTTGTTGCTAGGTTGGGGTGGGTGTATCTGTGAGTCTTTGCTTTACTGGTTAAATGCTCCTAGTTTGCTGAGGGAATAAAACTTTATTAAGGCCTGGCTTCAAAATACTTAGAGTTATGTGTCTATTTGTATTACCAGTTAAATTCGCAAATGTATGTGAGTACATGTGCATGTGCTTTTTCAGGATGAAATTTGCAAATTGTACCTTTTTTCAAAGCATAAATGGATTAGGGCAAAATTAAATTAAACACCACATTAGGGCTGGTATAGTTAAAAAAAATTATCCTTATTCAAGGGAGAGATTTTAAAAACTCATGGAAATAAAATCTTTTAGAAAAGGGGGCAATAATGTAGACTGTGGGTTTAAAAAGTGCTCCTTGTCCTGCATTTAAGCTGCTGATTTTAAGAATTCCCCCAAAATTAAAGCGCCATTCGTCTGTTATTTATTTCACAATGCACAAATAGGGTTTGCTTCCAAAATACAGCTCAGCCTAGGGTTCTGTTCCTTTTTTATTTTATTTTGATTTGAATCTATATGGGATTAGGGATCAGTTTGGGCTTAAGCTAATCACGGATTGACTTGACTGTCACTGTTTTCTTGATGGGATTAGCTTCAATATGTATCTGATTGAGGCAGTGAACTTATGACTCCAAGAGCACATGGTTGGTTTAAGGTCATCATATCTGGTTAGGGTCATGACCTGGTGATGTCAGCATCACATGGGCTTTGTTTATTTACTTTGATGACTTCATCGGTTAAACAGCTAAGCCACTCTTAAAATTAGTTCTCTATACACTACAGGCAGTCCTTAACTTACAACAGTTCATTTAGTGACTGTTCAAAGTTACAACAGCATTAAAAAAATGACATTTTTCACACTTACAACTGCTGCAGCATCTCCATCCGATGATTAAAACTCAGATGCAGTCATATTTATGGTGATTGCAGTGTCCCAGGATCATGTGATCAACTTTTGCAACCTCCTAACAAGCAAAGTCAATGGGGAAGCTAGGTTCACTTAACAACTGTATTATTAACTTAACAACTGCAGTGATTCACTTAACAACTGTGACAAAAAAGATCATAAAACGGGGAAAAACTCACTTAACAACTCTCTTGCTTAGCAACAGAAATTTTGGGCTTAATTGTGATCGTAAGTCGAGGACTACCTGTATTACTACTACTATACAATCTGCATAAAGTAGCTAAGGCTTATAACGTTTAAAAATTATTGTCTCTAATTTTCAATTTAGTTTGCATCCTGCACATTCCTAGTCAAAAGCAAAGAGAGAGAAAAAAAAGAAAAGAAAAAGAAACATGAACAGGGGAAAATTCACATTACCTGTATATCTAGCTATATCTAAAGATTTCCAGAGTCACTACAAACAATATTGTGGGTAATTAATCCCAAAGGGAGTAGTCTTTGGTTACTGCAGCTTTATGCATTTGTATGTATACAATGCCTGAAAAACAGAGATGAAAAGTAGGACACCAGATTATACTTTCTCTATTCTGTAGCATGAAAGAAAAAAAAATATGTAGATGAAGCATTCCAACATTTTTCTTCTCCTTAGCTTTGTGATCAAATTGTGCAATATAACGGGTTAAACTGCTATGAATTACTTCACACTGAATCCTAATGTTTGGTTCTTTTTATTTTCAAGTGTAGCAATAGTCTGTGCAGTCATGCAAATGCCTTGCATGCTTCTTCCACAGTTGTGGTGGAATGCAGTCTGGATTCCCAGGAGGGAGGGGCTGTACTCCAGAAGACCCAGAGGCAGCAAAGTTTAGATAGTTTGGTTGGGAGGAAGAGAGTCAAGGCAGCTCCTCCTTAGGAGTTCTTAAAGAGTTTTTGTGTCTTTAATAAAGCCCAAGTAGTTTAGTTTGGGTGAGACTTCTGTCTGTAGGTGAGGAACAATAAAGGAAATTGCATAAAATAAATTCAGTGTGTCTTTTTAGATTTTTGGAGTCTGACAACAGTGCAGTATTCAGCATCTCTAGATGACAGAGCTACAATGCTTGGCTTCTCACCACACCAGATAAAGAATTAAACTCAGCAGAGATTGGGAACTATGACTCCTTTATGATTTGTGGACTTCAACTTCTAGAATTCCTGAGCCAGCATGGCTGGTTCAGGAATTCTGGGAGTTGAAGTCCACAAGTCATAAAAAGGTCATGGTTCCTCACCCCTGGATTAAAGAATATCTGTTCTACAATTGATTTCCTATCAGATTTATTTCCAATCCAGTTCAAACCAGTATATTCCATATATTCTGGATTATTAGTCATAGGCAGTTTTAAATTAAAATCCATAATTCCTTTGCGGCATTCAGTTCCCTCATTTACTGCTATCTAGTCCTCTTGTGTTGGCAGACTGTTCTTTCTAATATTTCTAACTAGTAGCTGGATACCCGTGCTTCGCTACGAAACTATGTGATCGGGCTTGATAAATTGACAGTTAAAGCTTGAAAATTAATGAGTAGTTACGATTGGGCTTGATACATTGACACTTAAAGCTTGAAAATTTATGTAGAATGTGTAACTCCTTAGCATCAGAGTGTTAATATAAGGCCACTGGCAGTTGGAACAGAGTTCTTTTCAGGTGGGGAGGGGGAGTAGAATGTCTAACTCAGCATCAGAGCGTGTTAATAATAATATAAGAAATAACTAATGAACTGATGGTCATTTTGAAAAATCCTTTCTTAGTGAGCACCTAGAAGCCAAGAGGAGCATACGTGCCAAGTTTCAAGTTTGTAGGCTTTACGGTTCTGGAGATTTCGTGATGATGCGTGAGTGGCATTTCACTTTTATATATATAGATTAGCAGTCCAATTGCACTGGCCAGGTCAGAGCTTCTCACAGTTGCAATATATCAGCTTTCCCCCCAATTCCCTTATATTGCTCATTATTTGCCAATTTAACTTTAGTTTTTCTCTTTGTTTGGGTACTGAACTTGCATGGGTGTACAGTAAAGATAAACAGAGCTGACCTTGGAGAAGGTATGAAAGAGCCATTATGGGGAAAGGAAGGAATGAGCTGCTAAGGAGGGACATAACAAGAGATTACACAACCCAGCAATTGAAGGAACTATGAGAAAGAAATTCAAAATAAATCTCACCTTGATTTTGTTTATCATAAAACGGGGCAGAGAGAAACTTAGTCAGGCTTTTAAGATTTTATTATTATATCCCGCAACAATAAAATATAATTCTCGACATCTTTGTGATGTCTGTTTTTCGACCTGGCCTACCTTGTAGGGCTGACCATGACTGCTTTGCCTCACCAAGGTCTAGAAACTTTATTAGATCTATTATTGTTTGGTTTGACTGAGCAAGAACCCTCCACCTTTGTCCTTTTTATTTCAGTTCCAAGATAGAGGTTAAGATCCCCAAGTTGTTTTACTTCTTTATTTACATTGTCACTGTCTCAAAACTATGTACCGCTTTTGTACTCTAAACATACTGTACAATTCAATCATCAGCATGACAAAGATTGTACTGTACATTTATCTTCCATTTTTGATTCTTGTATATAAACATCAATCAGTATTTCCCTGCTTAAAGCCTTTGTTTTACTAAACTTGATTTTGTTTATCAGACCATGCTTTGAATGCTTGCCTTAGTCCATATATAGATTTTTGTAATTTACAGTGTTTCTTCTGCTGACTTTACAAAACCTGGTGGCTGGTGTATAAAAATCTCCTTTTTCAAATCATCATGCAGAAAAGTTGTCTTAATATCTAAATGTTTCACATGTATTTTCTTAGATGCTGCTATGTTTAGTAGAATTCTGATATTTGCATGTTGAACCACTAGCAGAAAAACTTCACTCTAATCCTCACTATCTCTTTGTGTGTACTGTAGCGCTTCGCTACTAAACTAGATTTAATGGCATTTTACATTTCACAAGAATCATGCTTAATTTTGAAAACCCACTTACGTTTGGTAGTTCAGTTTCCCTAAATTTCTGTGGTTTAGCTCAGTGGCCCCCAACCTTTTGGGCACCAGGGACCGGTTCTATGGAGAAAGGTTTTTTTCCAGACCGGAGAGGGCTTGGTTTTGCATGCTGCCTGCATCCCGTGGATAGGATTTCACTTGTTTGCGTGGCCCGGTTGCTGGCATGCCATGTACATAAAATTAATCCTCTGCCTTGTGACATCTCTTCACGTATTGGAAGATTGCTGTCATATCTTCTTTCAGCCTTCTCTTCTTTAGCAATAGCACTTAGACTTATACACTGCTTCACAGTGCTTTACAGCCCTCTCTAAACGGTTTAGAGCAGGGGTGTCAAACTCAAGGCCCAGAGGCCGGATGTGGCCCGTGGGGTGCTTAGATCTGGCCTGCGGGCCCGCCCTGGAAACAGCAAAGGACCAGCCCGCAGTGCCTCTGCTACTGAAAACGGAGTTCGGGAGGGCTGCGGGCAGCTCTCCTGAGCTCCATTTTTGCTGGCAGAGGGTTGCAGGAGGCCTTCACAGCCAAAAATAGAGCTTGGGAGCCCATTTTCGCTGGCAGAGCGCTCGGGCCACCACAGGTGCCCCCGACATGAGTGACGTCGAGCTGGCTATGCCCCCCCTGGCCATGCCCCCCCTAGCCCCCTGAGGCCAAATACAATCCTGATGTGGCCCTCAATGAAATCGAGTTTGACACCCCTGGTTTAGAGGGTCAGCATATTACCCCCAACAATCTGGCTCCTCATTTTACCGACCTCTGAAGGATGGAAGGCCGAGTCAACCTTGAGCCTGGTGAGAATTGAACTGCTGGCAGTTGGCAGAATTAGCCTGTAATACTGCATTCTAGCCACTGCACCACCACGGCTCTTTACACTAAACATACCAAGTTCCTTTAACCACTCTTGGTATGATTTGGCTTCCAAGCCTCTTTCCATCTTTTTCATTCTTCTCTGCATTCAGTTATTTTCAGTAGCAACTGTGGTGTGTGACTGGGTAGAGTTATTCTTGTTGTATTTTGCCTTCTCCTTTGAGTATCCAGAGTAGATCCAGGTGTATTGACAAGCTTGTACTGATTGTGCTAGTATCTAAATATTTTAGTTCATTGGGAGTTATGCCTTCTTCATTAAAATGAGCAACACAGCAATGGTTACTTTTCCAGGTTTTAGGTTCAAAATGTTGTAAACTTTTGTTCAATTCATCAGCCCAGCATTATTCCTACTTAGGTTCTCCAATGTTGTTTATTCCTTTTTTTAAAGGGTCTGATGCATAAACTGTGAATTCAAATACCATTAGGTTTCATAACTCCTATGAAGTTTTGTTTGAATCTTTTGTTGGTAAAAACTGTTGGAAAATGGTTCTGACTGACATTGGACATCTTTAAAAACAGGTTCCAATATCTGGCTGGCTTATTTTAAGCTAGAAAAATCTTTCCTTTTTCCTTTTGTTTTTAAACAAAAATCACATGTGGATTTCCTCTGTTTCTCAAAAGGACAAATATTCAATTCAATTTTTAAGCTCTCAGCTTTTATTTTCTTAATAAGAAACTCATCTCTGTGCCCAAATGTCATTTTGCAGAATTATGCTTATGCATGCATCCCATTACTCTGCTTGCCTTAGGCTGTATAATTTCCAGCAAATTAGCTTCATTGTGCTTTCAATATTACTTGGTGGTCTTTTGTAACAATGCAAAGTTTATTTTAAGCATAATTTTACAACCATTTTGTTTAATATATGTAATCTGTGTCCAATTCAGGTATATGTTTCTTGAAACATTCTATTCTTGCTTTCATTATGATTTATCAGACATTTCAATTCAATACTGCCCTTTCCATATATCAACATTCTATTTGCTAAATTAACTTTTCTTGCCTGTACCTCATTGTTTTGCAATCCCTATGCATATTGGCCTTTTCTTTTAAGACATTTAGACTTATTATCTCTGTGTGTGTGTTGTACAGGCTTTAGCTCTGTGAAGTCTTCTTTCTGTTTTGATAGGTCTCTTTCTAATACATTAATGACAGGTATTTCTCCCTTTATCTGCTTTAGAGAATTCTCTTAGTTGAATTGTTCAAATCATGTTGGTGTATCTCCACTATAATGAACTCTGATGAACTCCATTTACACTTTTCTGGTAGGAAACTTAAAGCAGTTCCTTGAAATTTTCAGAAAGGGTCACATTGTTTGTTTGTTTTAGTATTTTATGAACAAAGAGATAATCTGATACGTGTTGCTTTAGATTTCTAATCCCTTATAATTTCAAGATTTATGAGTTCTCTGGTTACTGTTCATACTTGAGCATGTTTTTATCTGCTTTAGCTTGTTGCATGTCTCCTTTCCTGAAGCACAATTTTGAATCAATTTGTAGTGTGACGTGTTCAACTTCAGAATTATTTCAGACTTTCTCTGGATGTGGCATAACCAAAATCTCCTAGCTTTCAAATAAAAAACTTTATTCTTTCCCATCTTCAAGCATGAGATTTTATAATCTCAGTATCATTGCTATTTCCAAAATCTTATGCTATATTGTAACCTAAATCTCCCAAATGCTCTTCATTTAAGATGCTATTCCTAATGAGTATCCATGATATGTGGGCTCTGATATATATATATCAAACCATATTGGGATGGTTTGGGGCGCTCTGGATGCTAAGAATTCTATCCTGGTGCCTTGCTGGGTCTATAACTCTTTTGTTGGAAAATCCACACGGGTAATTTCTTGTATGTTTTGCACCCAGCACACTATTAGTCAACTGCTACATTCACACCAGAGCAAATATACACCATTTAATTCAGCTTGCAAAAAAGTGTGACCAGTGTGCACAAAGCCCTAAGCAAAAGAACCAAGTGTTGTGGTCCGTCAGCGGCCTGCGGAGCTGGCAGCAGAGTCGGACAATGAGGAGGCTGGGGAGGAATGTGGGCCAGGCCTGGAGTCTGGAGAAGGCTCGGTGCCAGAGGCAGGGATCCAGTCCGGGCTATCTGGGAGGTCTGTGCTGACTCCAGAGCCTCCAGAGGCTGACATGAGCGAGGCAGAGGAACAGGGGGACCCTGTTCCCAATGTGCACATGTGCAGAGCTGCCAGAAGGCAAGAACAGTTACAGAGGAGAAGGACTACTGGGAGTAAGGCTCGGAGATAATTGGCCCCTCCCATAGACTATAAAAGTAGAGCAAACGGATGTGCTCGTTGCAGGAAGCAACTTGGTTCAATCCTCAGCAATTCGGTTTGGACTCTGTGTTTCTGTTTGGCCTTGCAAAGTTCCTTGCCAATTAGGTCTTTGGCAGCGTGTAAAGAAAGATAAAAGTTCGTGCTTTCTGCCTTCTTCCGAAAGACTTCTGTCAGACTTGTTATCATTGTTTGGGACTTATTACGGCTGGGAATGAACTTACTTCACAGCCGTTAAAAATAAAAAGAGGTTTTTGGGACTCAGTTTGTGCTGTATTATTTTATCAGGAAGCCTAGGTCAGAGCAGCAAAAGACTAACAGCATGTGAAAATTTAAATCCATTTTCTGCCTCTTTTTCTTCCCCCCCTTCTCCTTCCCTCAGTATATAGGAGACTTTAAAATTTTGTCCTTCCAGATGAGGAAAAGATGCTTCGATTTGCATAATAATCATCACACAGACACAGATAAGGAGGTAACCCCCTCCATCTACTTTGGTGACCATCAAGGTTTATGCTGTATTTGTGTTTCTGCCTGAGGAGGACTCCAACTCCACTGGAGCAAGTCCTAACTCACTGTTTTATTGGAGGGACTGAAGGCCAATCAGGCCACACAGAGATTTAGGAAAGATCAGTTTGGACAAGGCAGAAGAATGTCTCAAAAAAACAACATTGAAAGGAAGACATTATTCCAGAAAAAAACAACTTTAGAAGAGAAAGGCTAGCAGCATGTAACTTGGAGGACCAAGTTCATTGTCCTGTCAGTGAAGCTGTGCAATCAGTTTAAGGCATTCTCCCTAGAGCAGCAGTTCTCAACCTGTGGGTCGCGACCCCTTTGGGGGTTGAACGACCCTTTCACAGGGGTCGCCACGCGCGCTAGCCTGCCATCTTGGTGCCACGCCCCCTTTGTCACCATCGCTTCTCGCCTGGCAACGCGCACGCGTGGGGAGGGGGCGGGGCAGGGGTCACGGTGGTGGAACGGGGGTCGCGGCATTAGGAAGGTTGAGAACCACTGCCCTAGAGGAAAACTTACAGTCCTCTAGAGAAGGCGTTTCACCCAGTGTCCCAGTAAGAAGAGAAGTCAGACTGCTATGGAGAGAAGGAATCCAATACAGTTTGGGGCTGCATCAACCAAGTGTCAAGATAACAGGAAGTACCAGTCTTACGTGAAGGGATGTCAAAAGGCAGAAGATTTATTTTCTGTAGCATCTAAAGGTAAGATAAGAACCAGTGGGTAGAAACCTGAGAAAGCTTTACAGAGGGAAATCCAAACTTGAAGTAAGGAAGAATTTTCGACTGTGAGCACAATTAAAGAGTGGAACAGCCTGCCACATCATGTCAAGGGTGATAACCATTTATTTGGGATAATAGGAGGAATCCTGTTCTGGGCATAGGGGTTGAATTAGAAGACCACCAAATTCATTTCCAACCCTATTACTGTATGAAATATTGCTTGAGACTTATTTAAAACATCAGCAAATATCAAAACTGTTTGGTGGCAAACTGGGATAAATGGCAAGCAAAAGCAGGGAGAAAAAGACAAGAATTTTTCTAGAATAATTAGGAGTTGGGTGGTACAAATGGACTAAAATAAAGACTTTGTATTATTTATATAGCTATCTACCGGTATATCTACATTTCCAGAGTTCCTGGAAACAATGCTGAACAATCCCAGAGGCCTTTTGTTAAAGCAACAAAATAGAGATGGGAAGTAGGATACCAGGTGATACCTCTTCTGTTCTGCACTATGAAAGAAACAGTTTGATGCATAGAGATGATGTACCCAACATATAAATGTTAGATATTATATCAGCATCCACAGAGATCCAGAACTAGTTGAGGTATCTGACTCTGTTTTAGTTTTTAAAGGGAGTAAATAGCTAATACATTGGACTGTAAACATATAGGTACAAGTATTCCCACAGTGACGGTCAAACTTTTAGAATTTGAATTTGAAGAAAGAATGATTAAAGATGAGTAGTGAAATAGCTTACTGCCAGCTTTGATAAACTAGTTTTGTAAACTTTTGCACTGTTTCAGAAACAACTCTATACACTCTAATTTAGTAGATATGGCAGAGAATTATGTACACTAATTTTCCCTCAATTTCTATGTGCTGTAATTTTCCTTGCATTGCATTGCCTTTGGTCATCTGGATTAGAAATTACAAGACTTGAAGTCCAATACATCTGAAAGGTACCAGTGAGGGAATTCTATACCTTTCTCAAGTCACTTTCAAGCATTTCAAGGATTCCTAATGATCAGAGGCAGGATTATGGTGCATGAATTGGGTATTGGTCAAATCACTAACATGTCCCTGTGCACTTTATCATTAAACGTGACTGTGAAGTGTTTTGGTTTTAAAAACAGAAAGGGTTTTTGGAGTGTCTGTGTGGGTGTGCACATAGTCTGCAAACTCCTTAAACACAATGTTCCTTTACTCAGGATCATGCTGACAGCCACACTGTTATGTTCTAACTGTTTAAACTGTGTTACATGGTTCCAACCAGGTCCAGCGTTTGAGCGGGAAAAAGCTCAAACGCTATTGGCTGGTCTGTCTGACAGCTCCCTATAAAAGGGCAAGCTGTCAGACTGCTCTTTGCTGGTTGCTGATACAAGAGCTGAAATAAAGAGCTGCTTTGGAAGTCTGTCTCCTGTCATCTCTACCCACTATCTAACAGTGGCGACGAGGGCTTGGGCCAGGAGAACTGTGACTAGTTTCTTCAGCACTTTCAACCAGCCAGGCAGACATCTTCCTGCCTCCTTCTGCCGCTATGTCCACCTTCCACCCGCCGGCGCTTTTCGACCCGACCAGGGAGAAATGGGACTCCTACATGCGGCGATTCGACTGCTTCCTGGAAGCAAACGATATGCTGGGTCTGACGGTCAGCACTTTCAGGCAGACATCTTCCTGCCTCCTTCTGCCGCTATGTCCACCTTCCACCCGCCGGCGCTTTTCGACCCGACCAGGGAGAAATGGGACTCCTACATGCGGCGATTCGACTGCTTCCTGGAATCCTGGAAG
>QLTV01000437.1:2029523-2039675 GCA_003457575.1 Thermophis baileyi
TGTGGAAGCCGAGAGCCAGCGATGTCCTCCCTTCGAACCGGTCCCTTCGGCCGTGGAGGCCACACCCAGTACCTTCCAGGAGCTTCCATGCTCGAGCCCCGGAGCGGCAGCAGACCTGTCTGCACAGGCCGCTGCCTCACCACCAACTGAATTGCGCAGGTCTAGTAGGGCTCCAAAACGCCCCGCCTACCTGCGTGATTACGTATGCTGGACAGCTCCATCCAGGAGGGGAGGGGTGTTATGTTCTAACTGTTTAAACTGTGTTACATGGTTCCAACGACCTGTCCGCACAGGCCGCTGCCTCACCACCAACTGAATTGCGCAGGTCTAGTAGGGCTCCAAAACGCCCCGCCTACCTGCGTGATTACGTATGCTGGACAGCTCCATCCAGGAGGGGAGGGGTGTTATGTTCTAACTGTTTAAACTGTGTTACATGGTTCCAACCAGGTCCAGCGTTTGAGCGGGAAAAAGCTCAAACGCTATTGGCTGGTCTGTCTGACAGCTCCCTATAAAAGGGCAAGCTGTCAGACTGCTCTTTGCTGGTTGCTGATACAAGAGCTGAAATAAAGAGCTGCTTTGGAAGTCTGTCTCCTGTCATCTCTACCCACTATCTAACACACACCATCCTGGATGTAGGTGCTTTAAATGGAGATGAGCATCTGTATGCTCAAAAGCACTTTAAAAAAAAAACTTTGAATCTGTAGCAGTGCGCAGCCTGATCTGTGTTAGTTAAGAGTTAAAAGAGTTTCCTGAAGTTTGTCCTGTCCTTGAATAAGAGCTTTCAAATGGCACCACCTGGCTGACTTGGAAAACAAATAAATAAAAGCATTTTAATCTATTCTCTTTTGATTAATGTCTACATCAGCCTTCTCCAACCAGGCTGTGGGATTACAGAAATCAAGTCCAACATATCTGGAGGTTAACAATGAGGGAAGGCTGTTCTTTAAACAAGCATTCAACGCTGCTTTTCCTATTAAAATGTGATCTGATCTTTTAAAAAGTCTAGCACAGGTGGCTGCAATCTCCGAACAAGAACAAAATTCCCCCATGGTGACAAGAAGTTTTATTGACAAAACACATGGCTTGTCTCAACCTCTGTGATCCTGCATAAGCAATATTACCCCAGTTGCTTGAAGAAATACCAATGCAAGTGGCAGAAGCAGCAACTGTGCTGGGAGGCCAGCACCACACCATTTTATGCACTTCACAATCCCTCAGATAGAATGACATGAGGGGAGGGAAAAAAATTAGTTGCTGCCCCCAAAATAAGACTACATGGGGGAAAATACCATTCAAAGAAGGTATGTTTCCAAAGGAAAAACTAGAAAAACTGGAAAATGCCCAGAAATCCCAAATGTTGTCTCAGTAGCGCTAGCCTGAAGTACAACAAGTGGCCGTTATTTCCAACAATTTCCAGCTACTTTATTTTGAAACCTGTCCCTCCTACTGACACAGATTGCATAAAAATACACAGGGGAAAATTATCTGTACATAGCCTCACACTGTGGGGGTAAGTTTATGCCTAATAACCAGATTGTAGAATACAAGGCATCAATGGTACAAGTGCTCCACTATACCTAGGTACGGTATACATGTAATCTAATCCATTAGTCATCTCCCTCTGCTTCAACGGAAAAGCTTAGAAGTACTAGTGAAGGATTTTCTGAAAATCTATCGTGCAGGCACTGACCAGGCTAAAATATCCAGAATTTCAAACTGTCATAATTAGGAACAATTTGTTTAGAAGAGAAAGATTTGTAGAATAAAAGATGATTAGAAACATCTAAAACTCCCCCAAAATAGGCTTAGCCTGTCAGCCAGCTTTTTGAGAAGAATCTTTGTTTTAAGCTGCCATCTATTCCTTTCCACATAAGGTATTGGAGCGTAAACCTGGGATGTCCTGCTTGAAAATCAGTTGCACTACCATGGATCATGATCTTATTCAAGATGCATCTGACTTTCAGCAGTATCCAAATCAGTAAATACAAACTAGTTACATCTATAGATAAATACATCCATTCATATTAGGGATGCAAAATTCCAGACAATCACTAGATGGAAGCAAAGAGATATAGAAAACTGTTGGTTGCCCAACATTCTGTAGCTCAGATACGGTAGTCCTGGATTAATCTGTCCTACTATGTACCTATATACAATATTTCACAGTATATACAGTATCAATATACAGTTCTTTGCACATAATCTCAAGTTTTCAACTGGGAATCCCTTAATTTATAAATGCAGATTATGTCCAATCTTCACTGTATGCACTGCATATACCCCTTGAATAGCTCTGCAGTTTTAGGCACACCTGCACACATACACACACCCCATTACACAACCATAGAGATCAAGTACTACCATAATTAAGCACACAAAAGCAGCCTCCGTGGTTGCATAGCTGGGAAAAGAACCATTTAAGCAATGCAGTGAACACACCCAAATCCACATCCGTTCCAATTCAAGGGATATGTTGTGAATTGCTAAGCCGATAGCCAAATTCTGGTGCCTGCTGCATATGCCCTCCCCCTTCCATCATCTGTTCTTTTCCATCCTTTTCAATAACATGGTATTTTAACAGAGAATCGCACACAGGAGAGAGACCCGGTAAGGATTTGATTAGCTGGAGCAGACAGACTCCGGCAACGCAGGCTGCTTCATGTCGGAACAGGTTCTTCCCAGCTACCCAAATGTGTGATTTGCATGTCTAAAAACATACAGCTCTGGTCAATCCAGGATCAGCCCTTACCTTGAAATGCTGCAGCTGAAGAATCTGGTCCTCGAGCTGTTGTCTCTTCCCTTCTATTTCCGTCTGCCTTTTCCTTTTTTCCTTAGCAAAGACAAAAACCAGCAGAAGAGAAATTGTCTGTCACTAGAGAAGCAAAGGTTTTCAAATGTGTGTTTTTCATATGAGTGGATGTGCAAGCCAAGCCCTTCGGTTAGAGAAGCCACCTGATCCACCCGTGCCAGCTTGTCACCTACCTCACACAAACAGCATCTTCACAAAAATAGCATGTCAGCTAAGGACTAATGTCTTGTTCACTCAGGAGGAGAAAGATGGGTCTTCTCAAGTTCAGCTATGGGAATGGCAAGGAAGAGCAGAGTCCCCGGGGGGGGGGGGGGAGGGGGGGGGGACACAGCAGGCACAAAGCTTAACAACGGAGTTAAAGGCACAAATCCTAACCCTTGTGCCTTGCATCTCCTACAAAATGTAACCTGCATGCAGAGCAAAGAAGGGCTAGTAATAGTGTAGAGATACATATGAGGTAAAATCAGGGTAAGGGCAAGATTAACTTACAGGGCATTCTATCCCTGGACCAATTATTATCTGAGTTTGAATAATTTGGGAAGAAAAAGGTTTGGCTTTCCATAAAGCCAGTATCTTCAGCATTGCCTTTATTCATCTAGTTTCTTCTTTTCTTCTCCTTCAATCTATACCTAAATGCAACACAAACATTCCCCAACAGCTTATTTTTCCTGCCATGATCCCACAGTGTTGTCTGGGCTCCCAGCCCATGTGCAAGACATATTTCAGTCTTTCTTAGATATCCTTACACTCAGTCTTAAGGTAGCATTTTCCTCTTTTAGTCAACAGTATCTGGTGGCAACAACAAGGTGGGTAACATCTGTTGTATTTTATTACTCATTATGTTGAAGGCAAAATTGGGTGCCAAGCCAAGGATGGTATCAGAGCAGTGCCTATTGTGCTAATGGGTGCATATTAACAGAATAACAGAGTTGGAAGGGAACTTGGAGGTCTTCTAGTCCAAGCCCCACCCCCTGCTCAGGCAGGAAACCCTATACCATTTCAGACAAACAGTTGTCCAATCTCTTCTTTAAAACTTCCAATGTTGGAGCATTCACAACTTCTGGAGGCAAGCTGTTCCACTGATTAATTGTTCTAACTGTCAGGAAATTTCTCCTTAGTTCTAGGTTGCTTCTCTCCTTGATTAGTTTATTAACCAATCAATATTAACTAATCAATATTAACAGCTGCTGCTCCCTGGTCAACCCATCCTCCTGCTATTCCACTACAGGTAGTCCTCAACTTACAACCAAAATTGAACCCAAAATGTATGTTGCTAAGTGAGAAATTTGTTAAGTGAGATTTGCCCCATTTTACGACTTTCCTTGCCACATTTGCTAAGTGCATCACTGCAGTTGTTAAATTAGTAACACAGTTGTTAAGTAAATCTGATTTTCCCATTGACTTTGCTTGTCAGAAGGTCACAAAAGATGATCAACATGGGACACTGTAACCGTCATAAATATGAGTCAGTTGTCAAGCATCCGAATGTAAATCATGTGACCATGGGGATGCTGCAACAGTCATAAGTGTGAAAAATGGTCATACGTCCCTTTTTTCAGTGGCATTGTAACTTGGAATGGTCACTAAGCGAACTGTTGTAAGTTGAGGACTACCTGTATTGCCTCCCAAAAGAGCTCCATGCAACAGCATCAAGCCACTGATTTCTCAGAAATATGCAATCACAAAAAAACCTGCTCAGCCAGTAGTATCATACCTACAACCTATACCAGTTTAGTGCAAGGCAGAAACTGCAAATTATGGAAATGCCAGTGCTCCGAAACCCCAAGAATATGGAGAGGTCTAGAAGTTGGCAGCTGTTGCCTACATAAAGAAAAGTAGAAGCGAGAAATCCTAAATTAAGTGCTGCCTGTGACTCAGTTCCCTTTGTGATTTTGATTTACATGGAGTTTTTTTACATTTTCATTCAGTGTGGATTACAAGAGAATGGGGTGGAGGAGGAAGAGAAAGAACAGCAGAGAAAGAAACTTGGAGGTGATGGACAGAGCCCTGCAGCCCAATCCATCCCATTCCAGCTGCAGCAATGTGACTGATGGGTATTTCTTCCAGTGGGTAATGACATGCAGAAGAGGGAGGACTGCCAAGCCAGAAGAATCAACCAATCATTTTGTTTATCATGCATAATCAGGACAGCATCATTGGCAATAAGTCAGAACTTGCACGGGGGAGATAGGAAAGGGATTGGCAATGGGGACAGCAGATTTCATGCTGACATAGTTTTCTGCTGACTGCCCCTATTCTTGGTCTGCAAGCATAATGACAGGTTAGCAGGACTGGATAAAGGGGACAATATCCAGAATGGTTGTGCCAAGTGATATACCAGTATAAGCAAATGAATCACTTTCAATTTTAGTTTATCTTAGTAGGAGGGAGGAAAGGGATTTTTTTTTTTTTTTGGCCTTAAAACTGATGTGGTGGTATGAGGGACACAGGTACTCAAGGACCATCTTTCCAGCTATATCTACCCCACCCACCAGAGCAGGGAGGCAGGATAAGATATAGTTCCCTTCTCTTAAGGAGGTCCTTCCAGGGGTGAAATTCAAAATTTTTCCCTACCGGTTCTGTGGGCGTGGCTTGGTGGACGTGGCAGGGGAAGGATACTGCAAAATCTCCATTCCCACCCCACTCTGGGGCCAGCCAGAGGTGGTATTTGCCGGTTCTCCGAACTACTCAAAATTTCCGCTACCGGTTCTCCAGAACCTGTCAGAACCTGCTGAATTTCACCCCTGGGTCCTTCTATTGGGACCAAGAAGAAAGGCCTTCTCCGTGGTGGCTCCCTTCCTGTGGAACATAATTGCTGCAGAGATAAGATTGGCCTCCACCTTAATATTCTTTCAAAAGCCCCTGAAGACATGGTTTTGCCAATGGGTCTGGGGAGTAGAACCCATCAAGTAATTGTTGTCGCCAGAGGGGTAGAGGTTTATGGAGTTTTGAATTTGGGGTTTTATTTCTGTAAGCTGCCTGGAGTCACCGCAAGTGAGTTGGGGGGGATATATACATTTTCTTAATAAATAATTATTGAATATTGATTGGCTGAAACATCTCTGCGTGCTTATTGACTGTCAATTATGACCAGCTGTCAGCTCTTAGTAGATACTGCAAATTCATCACACAGTAACATCCAGGTAATTCAATGGGTAACTAGTTAAAACAATTTCATTCCAAAAACAGAAAACCTGGGCAACTAAATAGCCAGTCATGTGGAAGTGATTAGGGAGACCCAAACTCAACTCTCAAAACAACTACAGATTTCACTTGATGTCCTTGGGCCAGTCACTATTGTTGAGCCCAACTAATTGGACAAAATAAAAAAGGGTAAATTGCAGGAGAGATGGCATAATCTTCTTACCATGTTCCCCAAAATATAGTAAGTTATGTAGAAACAGTTCACTGGGAAAATAGGATTTTATCATGGGATTTCCATAGTACTACCCTAAAAAGTAGCTATGACCTTGGCAGCCATAGGCAAATCAAGTCTCTAATCAGATCAGAGATCACAAATCACAGCAAGCAAGCCATATTCAAAACACTAAAGTTTGGGAGGGGGAGATCTATTTACACCTATCTATGATGAAATGTAGGTTTGACTCAGAGAAGGAGGACTGCTGAGCCATTAGAGAAAACATACTTGAATTCTGGGAAAGCAGAAGATGTGAGAAAGAAACTCGTAACAATTCACCTTTGATTTTGTAAAAAATAAGTTGAAGTGGAGAGGCTTTGACTGGCTTTCAAGATTCAGCCACATTATACTAAAGTATGTTCCAAGTCTTTATGTGCCTGTTTTCTGATCTTGCCTACCTTAAAGGGCTCACAGTCATGGACAAGGTGTTCAGAGTGTGAACCCCAACCTGATGAGGTATGATTCATTGAGGATGGACATGGCAGCAGTAAATTGTATAAATGTGTTTTCTAATTCTGCCCACTGCCAGCAGTTCGATCCTGACCAGCTCAAGGTTGACTCCGCCTTCCATCCTTCTGAGGTCAGTAAAATGAGAACCCAGATTGTTGGGGGCAATATGCTGACTCTGTAAACCACTTAAAAGAGGGTTATAAAGCACTGTAAACTATTATATAAGTCTAAGTGCTAAGTGCTATTGCTATTACACTGAATGGAATAACAAGTACTTATCAACAGTTGCACATTCTTAGTTACGGTATTTAGCTCTGTTTTGGAGAATAGCAATAGCAATAGCACTTAGACTTATATACCGCTTCATAGTGCTTTACAGCCCTCTCTAAGCGGTTTACAGAGTCAGCATATTGCCCCCAACAATCTGGGTCCTCATTTTACCCACCTCGGAAGGATGGAAGGCTGAGTCAACCTTGAGCCTGGTGAGATTTGAACCACCGAACTGCAGCTAGCAGTTAGCTGAAGTAGCCTGCAGTGCTGCACTCTAACCACTGCGCCACCTCGGAGGGAGAAAATCTTTAATTGTTTTGCAGAGCACTATTATTTAGTTCTGCTATAGTTACTATCTTCCAATTTCTGTGTCTTGTGAACACATCGACAAAATGAGTTGGTCATGAAATTCATGCAATATTATGTGTGCCAAAAATGGAAAAAAGACTATTGTATAGGAATACCTTCCCTCTGACATTATTTTTTGTGTGAAGTTTAACCTTTTCATTACATGCTTTCTCCCTGTAAGTAGGCTTTTCTCCTTACTTTCATTGTTGTTGTTTTGGATGGTTTTTTTTACACGTATTATTTGTACAGTACTTCATATTTTAACTGCTGATTATAGACTCCTTCAAGATTTGTAATAATGGGAAGTGGTATACAAAGATATTAAATAGCTATCATGACATCCACAACAACAGCAGCTTAATCTTCTTCCAAAACGCCAATCAACTCCTTGGCTGCCTACATGGTTCTGAGCTGGCTGCAAGAAACTCCCTGCACTTGGTGGTGAAAGGAAAGGAACCATCTGCTCCTATTGCCAGATTTCAGTTTTCTGCCATTCTGAGACATATTATATTCCTTTTCTCATATGATACTTAGTAAGATTAAGCAATCTCCTGTCACTAAAACCGCATTTACATTCAGGGTAGATTGCTATTAGTCTCATGCAGTAGTGGGTTTCACTTACCTTCGCTATCGGTTCGGAACTGTGAACGCGCGTGCGGTGCTTCTGCGCATGTGCAGAACCTTCTGCGCATGCGCAGATCGTCCATGATGATGTCCGGGCGGGTGGGCGGAGCCTCCCGCCGCCGCCACCGGTTCTCCCGAACTGGGGCAAACCGGTAGCAACCCACCACTGGTCTCATGGATATGTGGAAAAAAGACTAACATTACAGCATTGGATAAGGTATACAGTATGTTTCCCAAAACCCTAGTATCATGGTGAGGATTATTGTGTTAATACTTATGTTCGTATTCCAATGGACACACATAAGCCCATAGTGACTGCTGGTGTATTTTTATTGGATAGCAGATAGTATTATATAGCTATAAATGTATATCATGTATATGACATTTTGTATACGTAGAAAGAATGCACGAGGAGAGAAACACTACAGAGTACCGTTAGTCCTCGACTTACAACAGTTCATTTAGTGACCATTCAAAGTTACAACGGCACTGAAAAAAGAGACTTATGACCATTTTTCACACTTACAACTGTTTGATCATGGTCACATGATCAAAATTCAGATGCTTGGCAACTGACTCATATTTATGACGGTTGCAGTGTCCTGGGGTCATGTGATTAGATTTTGTGACCTTTTGACAAGCAAAGTCAATGGGGAAGCCAGATTCACTTAACGACCGTGTTACTAACTTAAGAACTGCAGTGATTCACTTAACGACTGTGGCAAGAAAGCTTGTAAAAGGGGGCAAATTCATTTAAATGTTTCACTTAGCAACATAAATCTTGGGCTCAATCGTGATCGCAATGTTTGTAAGGAAGTATTCTTCAGGCTGGTGCTTGCAATTAAGTTAAAAACAAAAGGCTTATTTAGAAAATAATTTGCTGATTGAAATGCTTGAGTTAATTCAGTCTACAGTACTTACAGCCAAGAGTGCTCTCCTCCATTGTGAAGACAGAGCAAGTACCTGACTCACACAAGTCAAAAGTCAGAACAGAAAAAGAGAACTGAACTGGGAGAATAAGGAAGAAATGAAAATCCTGAGGATATCAATCTAACCGATAGGAAACATGTCACATAGAAAACTGCAAACTTTTTTTTAGCTATAGAAAAGTGTTAATTGGTAAAGAGATTCAGTACTTATTATGTCTACACCTATTGCTCTCAGAGGTCAGTTTATAGATATAGAAATTAGTGCACGAAAAGTTGATTTCTATTTTATTTTTCTCTTCCAGATGCTGCATCAGCCTGTGGCATTGTTATATTACCAAAGCAACAGTTCACATTAATGACTGTGGTTTTATGATGTCAGCCATTTTGTTCATCATACCTTAAACCAGAACTGGGCAAAAGACAGATATTATCTGCTATATTCTAAAATTAGCAACAATTCTCTTAAAATATTGCTGAAAAAGAAAGTGGATTTGGGAACTTGGCCCCTCTTCTTTAATTTGCAATGCATGTTTACCTTACTGATGGGCCCCATTAAAAATCTCTTATAAAAACAAACTAGATGCCACAAGCCTGAAGAGTGTTTACCCTCAGTTTTCACCTATATGACATCCTGTGTCACCTATAGTTTCTTAAGAGCAATGAAGATTTATTTAGCCATATATTATATGGTTTATTTTAATTTTTGTTTATATATCTTTTTTTAAAAAATTGTTTTAACTTTGTTCATTTTATACTTTTAGTTTTTAAAATTATGGCTCGTATTTTACGCTTCTTATGCTGGTCTATGACTATAACAAAGTTTTGATTGATTGAGCAACAAAGATAAAAAAATGCTATTAATAGAATTCATAACACTATATGGTATATTACTACAGCATATCTTGATTAGGGATGCCAGTGCCAAGAAAAGCCTCTTTGTTATAATAAGAATTAGCTTCCAAGGGTAACATGTACGGATGGTGGGTTGGCAACAAAGAAGATGCTTAGTCAAGTTCTGATCCAGGTTTAATAATCTGTCAAAGACCTTGGTGTACTCATTTCAAAAGATCTAAGCCCCAGAGCTCACTGTAACAACATTGCTAAAAAGGCATTAAGAGGTGTCAACCTTATTTTAGGAAGTTTTCTCTCTGGTAATGTTATACTTCTAACTAGGGCATACAAAACCTTTGCCAGACCTATCCTTGAATACTGCTCACCTGCCTGGAACCCACACTGTATTTCGGACATTAATACATTAGAGAGGGTCCAGAGGTATTTTACAAGAAGAGTACTCAACTCCTCTG
>QLTV01000437.1:2040113-2059375 GCA_003457575.1 Thermophis baileyi
AATAAATCTCTCCCATTCTGAAATTGGCCTAGAAATCAATAGCCAATCACTTGGCTTCCTACATCTACAGTAACTCTAAAAGAAGTTTAGCTGAATAAACAGAGTCAGTTCCATTACGTTTACTTTGCCAATCAGTTGTGAAATTGGAAGGAATATGACAAACTGATCTCACCTCATGGCTGAATGCTACAGATAACCTGTAATCAAGACCGGCCTAAATCCCTCATTCCCTGGAATACAACATCCATCACACTGCTAAAATCTGTTCAGAAGCCATTTGTAGGCCTTTGCTTGCAACACAATTAGGAAGGAGATCTGGGCACACCTACAAGTCGCTCACATCAATATCTTCTGAGTTCTGCCTGTTCTTCAATATTTTGCATTATTAACCCAGAGACTTGAAAGTGTTTTTTAAGCAAGTTAGCAAATTTTGCTTACAAAGCTCCCTGCCAATCAGAACCTGATAAGGGCACCGACCCTGTCCTTTATCAGTGTGGGACCATCCATCCCACGCCCTTCTTACCCTTGAAAGCAGCTTCATGATATTACAATTTGTACTTGGGACAAGGGAGGGATTGACTTGTAGATGCTAATGTGAAATGAATGCAAGGACACAGCAGAAAAGAAAATTACAACATGTGGTATTCTGCTGACAAGCACAAATTATAATTACAGATGGTGAATTCAGGAAACCTTCTACCTTTAAATAAGGCACTGTTCCCTCCCCCCATAACTACTTCCATTTTACTATTAAATTTGCAGATCACAAATTTAGAACAGCTAATTCAACAGACTGACAGTCTTTTCTATTACTGGCTCATTTAAAGACATTCAGACAAACACACGCACCCTATAAAATAGTCCTCTTCCCTCATCTGTCATTATATGAAAAAAATCCACCCTACATTTTTTTTCCTCATATAAAACACTATCCTAATCAAGATAATAAATATTAAGTACTGTGGTGACAGAGAGCTCATTTGGGGCAGATGTACAACACAAGCTTGCTGACAGTTCTGAAGCAGACTTAATAGAATAAAAGAAATGGGAAAAATATGATACCTCAAAAACATGGGGGGAAAAAATGAAAAATTCAGCTGCAACTGACATAGCCCTTCCTCCCCAAATTAAGTCTCTCTTGGTAAGGAAGAATTGTAGCAGTTAAAATGAATGTGTTACTTAGACTTTTTAAAAAAAATTTCAAACAATTTTTATTAGGAATAAGATACTAAATGACTGGCACAGACAAAGAATGAATTATATCTGGCAAATAAAAAGCCAAGGATAAAATTCAACAACCCATAATTCCATGCGGCCCCCCCCCGCACATGCTCGCATGATCCCTCCCCCGCTCCCGGCACGCGATGGCATGCCCGTTTTTCGCTCTCACCAGGCTTCAGAGCCTTTCTAGGAGCCTGGGGAGGGCGAAAACGGCTTCCCCCCCCCGGAGGCCCTCCGGAGGCAGAAAACGGCCCATTTGCCAACTTCCGGTTGGACCGGAAGTCACGTTTTTTTTGCTCTCCCCAGGCTTCAGAGCGTTTCTAGGAGCCTGGGGAGGGCGAAAACGGCTCCCCCCCCCCCCGGGGGCAAAAAGGGGCCATTTTTCAAGCCTCTGGAGGTGGTGGGGAAGGCCCGTTTTTTGCTCTCCCCAAGCTCCAGAGCATTTCTAGGAGCCTGGGGAGGGCAAAAACGGCTCCCCCCCCCCGAGGCCAGAAATGGCCTGTTTCAAGTTGGGAAATGGGCCATTTCTGGCATCCGGAGGGCCTCCGGCGGGGTGGGGAAGGCCGTTTTTGCCCTCCCCAAGCTCCTAGAAAGGCTCTGAAGCCTGGGGAGAGCAAAAAAACGGGACTTCCGGTCCAACCAGAAGTCGGCAAATGGAAGGTTTCCAGCCTCCGAAGGACCTCCGGGGGGGGGAAGGCCGTTTTCACCCTCCCCAGGCTCCTAGAAAGGCTCTGGAGCTTGGGGAGAGCAAAAAACGGGCCTTCCCCACCCCCTCCGGAGGCTGGAAACATCCTGTTTCCTGACTCCCAGTGGGCCCAGAAGGCCCGAAAATCGCCGGACCTGAGCTCGCGTGCCCACCAATATGGCTCCACGTGCCACTTGTGGCACGCGTGCCATAGGTTCGCCATCACGGGATTATAGTTTCTTAGTGTGCAGCTGCCGCCGCCAAAAAAGCTAATACAATCCTGGGTTGTATAAACAGAGGCATAGAATCAAGATAACGTGAAGTATTAATACTGCTTTATAAATCCTTAGTAAGACCTGGAATACTGCAACCAATTTTGGTCACCATACTACAAAAAAGATGTTGAGACTGGAAAAAGTTCAGAGAAGAGCAACTAAGATGATCAAAGGCCTGGAGACTAAAACATGAAGAACGGCTGCAGGATTTGGGTTTGGCTAGTCTAAAGAAAATAAGAATTAGGGGTGACATGATAGCAGTATTCCAGTATTTGAGGGGCTGCCACAAAGAAGAGGGGATCAAATTATTCTCCAAAGCACCAGAAGGCAGGACAAGAAACAAAGGTTGGAAACTAATCAATGAGAGAAGCAACCTGGAATTAAGGAGAAACTTCCTAACAGTGAGATAATTAACCAGTGGAACAGCTTGCCTACAGAATTGGTGGGTGCTCCATCACTGGAGGGTTTTAAGAAGAGATTAGACAGTCACTTATCTGAAATGGTATAGGTTCTCCTGCTTGGGCTGGACTAGAAGACCTCCAAGGTCCATTCCATTCCATTCCATTCCATTCCATTCCATTCTCCTTCCCCATCCCATCCTTTCCTATCCTAATGGTTTCATCACTTTCATAGAAGGGGAAGGCAAAGATGTATTTGGGTTGATACTAGAGGTGGGATTCAGCTGGTTTGGGCGAACTGGTTGTTAAAATTCTGCGCAGTTTGGCAAACTGGCAAATCCCACCACTGGCTGGCCCCCCCCCCCCCCCCCCCCCCCCCCCCCCCCCCCCCCATCCCCCCCCCTCTTTTCCTCCCTCGTTTTTTTTCCCTCTCTCTCTCTCTCCCCTAGAAGAGCAAATGGGGGTGGGGAAGAGAAACCTTGTCGTCTGCTTTGGCCGCTCGCTTGCCTTGCTCACCAGCCTTCGCCGGTACCCGGTAGGTAGCCTAGACTCACACCCGCAGCCCAGCTGCTCTCCGGTTTCTTCCCCACTTGCCTGCCTTTGCCCTTGGCCTACCATGCGGCGCCCGTGCCCCAGCTGCTTTCCAGCTCCTTCCCCGCTTGCCTGCCTTCGCCCAGCTGCTTTCTGGCTTCTTCCCCCCTTGCCTGCCTTCGCCCCTGGCCTACCATGCGGCTCCTGCACCCCAGCTGATTTCCAGTTCCTTCCCCACTTGCCTGCCTTCGCCTGCCTTTGCCACTCACCTGGTAAGTTGCTGTCATGTACAGGGACAAAGGGGCCGGGTGGGGGCCTTCCTCCGCTCCCTCTTTTGGGCAGTTTTAGAAAGAAAGGGCTGGGGACTTAAAGCCAGGTGCGCCCCGCAGGCCCCACCTCGCCTCGCCCACCCCCGCCGGCAGCTCTGGGCTGGGCAGCAGTTCGGCTTTCCTGGCTGGCCGCGCCCCCGATCCCCGCCTGCCCTTCCCTTTCTGCCGCAGCTGATGGCAGAGAGGAAAACAAGCCAGGTTGAGCCACCACTGCTTGCCCCCTCCCCCAGCCCGCATCTCGCCAATGCCCGGACTTGCCTGCCGCGGATGCCAGCAGATGGGAGCGGCCAGGGACTGTGAGGTTGCACTGCCCGGATTGCCCCTCTCCCACCCTCCCGCCCGGTCAGGTTGTGGGAGTGCCTGGCCTCCCAGCTGCCCCCGCCCTCTGGAATGGCAGCGGCAGGGAACACAGGATCACCCGACAGCAGGGAGGGAGAGGGAGAAGGAGGCAGCTGCTAGCAGAGAGGGGAGAGTGCGAAGTTGGTGCTTCTGGGACGAGGGGAGCCGGGAAGCGTCTGGGTCCTGTTCACCCGGCCCCTCTTCCTCTCGCAGCCACGTGTCCTCCAACTGGCAACTACAGCCTCAATATGTGTTGCCAGTGCTTCTGCTAGTACGCCAAGCACATCGGCTTCATTAAGGTGAGGGGGAGGGCGGCTGTGTAGGTTCCAGCCATGCGCTTTTGGTTGCCCACTGCCGCTGCCGGCTGACACCCCCTTCGTTGCCCAGAATTCCCTGGCAATGCCCATGACATCTCCTGGCTCCAATGATCATGTGCAGGCTAGGGAAGTAAATCTGAAAACGTGTGTAATGTTCTAATGTACAGAAGTTATAGTTAAATGTATGGCAGAAAATGGACTCTGGGTATGTGAGGTTGAATGTGTATAGTTTTAGAAGAGCTGTGTGTGTGTGTGTGTGTGTGTGTGTGTGTGTGTGTGTGTACATACACATACAGTATATATAGTACCTAATGTATCTTTTTGTGTGCCTATACACACTATACTATGTAATGTGTATGTACACATATGGCATATATACATAGGATTAAATAGTGTATTTTGGATGTTCAGTAGTAAATAAATAGAGAGGGAAATTGTATTTTGTTGAGGCCCTTGAGGCGAATGGCCGGGAGACGGGGCTGGGTGTGATGAGTGACGTCGAGTTGGCCACGCCCACCCAATCACATGACCACCCGGCCACGCCTACCCAGCCAGTCATTAGGGCAGAGAACCAGTTGTTAAATTATTTGAATCCCACCACTGGTACTACTCAAAGAAATAAATAATGTTAAGAGATTATGAAATATAAAGCAACTTACAGAATGTTCTGGATAAATATAGCAAAAGAATAAGTTCAGACTTCTCTTTTGCTTCCATATGAATGCCTACTTTTTTGATGAAGATACCACCAAGAAATTTGCTCAGTGGATAGATTTTAATATTTTATTGTTAACAGGATAACCATAAAGGGAACAGGGTAACATTAAGATTTTTCACATTTCCTACTACATAGTGCTCTTCTTTGATTAATTATATGTTAACTGCTGCAAGGATTTTGTATGCTTTTCATTGAAAAAGTTATTTGATCCTCTCTATGGAAGAATGGCTAATGAAATTATGGGAGTATGTCTCAATGCCTAGAATAACTTCAGATTTAAAAAGTAAATTGCAAGTAAATCTGGAATTCAATTCTATTTGGAAACCATTTTTAGACCACCCTACAATTTTACACACAAAATTGTGCCACACTGAAAATTCAGGGTTTATGTTTTATTGTCTTAATTATTTAATTATTTTTTAAAATAATAAATTAATTAACTTAATCATCTCTCTCTTTTTCCTTTTGAATGACTCCAACTGTGTAAACCAAGACCTTAAAGTTTAATACAGACTTGTTTTGATTAGAAAATGCATATTAAATCCCTTGCAGTATTTTAAGCTTTTAATAATGCATAAAAAGAATATATTAGTACCAGGATAGTTTTGATTTTGTAACTATCCACCTATACTTTACTGTTTAAATTTAGTTTTTTAAAATCTGCATTATCTATTATCTATTTTTATAAATTTATATTGGCATAATATATTACTATTTTCCTTTATTCTTTTAAAATTTGTTCTAATATCTAGTTTGTAAAAAAATGAAATTAAAAACCCTCACAAGGAATAGAACAAACGGAAAGCTGCAATCTATGCATAGGAGTGTTAGCTATTTGAACTCAGGCGTCTTCTTTCTAAGCCCCAAATTGTGTTTCGTTTTGTATTGTTTTCCTTAAGTGACTGTCTTCACTCACTCAGCTTTTCTACTTCACCCCTGATCATTTGAGACTTTCCTGTTCTTTTTGTAATTGAGAAGACCAGCGGAATGGAAAAGAAGGATCGATCCTCCTTACTACACAATGAAGGCTGGCACTGGGATGCTCCTTATACTGCAGATTGTGCCTCCTCCAAGCATCATCTGTGACTTGTAAACAGAACACAATAGATGTTGCAATCTTGGCAGAGAGCATCCGAAGGAGGTGACGACAAGCCATTATTAACAGAGGAGGCGGCACAGCCATGGAGGGAGAATCCTGGGTGCTATGCTGCTTGCAAATTGCCTGTCTCTTCTTCCCACTCATCTGTGCTCTGGTACGCAAAAATGACTTTTTTTGAACATAAAGAACACTTGTGTTCTCACTTCCTTCTTCCATAGAACCTTATGGATTAACAGAGCCACCTAAACGGCTACACACCTCAAACTTCATCGTCCAGTTAAGGGGGAAAGAATTGTTAATGCATCCAAGGTGCCTTTCTTTTTCCATAAATCTTTACATTTGCTAATAGAAAAAGTATTTCTCTGAACAGCTTCTCTCTGCTTTGCAAAGAGCCCAGACATTCTAACCAATACTCGTGAGGTAAATACTCCTTCGAATCATGCTTAATTGTGGATGAGTGTTTGGACACATTCACAAAGTTTTTGTGGCAACAGTACGGGAGTGACCTTTTGCTGAGATTATTTTTCCTAATCTAGTTTACAGATGCAGAATTTCCTTGTGGTGTCCCACCCAAATATGAACCAGGTCTGATTCTATTTGTTTGTTTGTGAAGTCCAAGCAAGAGAAGCCGGGACTGCTATTTGTTGAGACAGACATTTAAAATAGGTTCTTCTAATTTTTCAATCACCATTGGGTTTAAGAGACTCCAGTGTACTAGCTTTTCTAGGGATAAAGGCTGCCTCCTGTATCTGTATTTTCTTTTCTTTTTTTCTTTTTCTTCTGTTCATTCTAGTTAGCTAACATTTTTGGTTTTTTGTTCTAGAAAATCAATATGGCAGTCAGTGGCTGGCTTGATTAAAACCTAAAATAGAGAGGTCTTTTTTAGCATTGTTTGCTAAATAAACCACAATGTCTTGGTTCACATACAAACTATTGTTTATGAACTACAGTTTAAAAAATACAATAGTCCATACACCGTGCTAAGCCAAAAACCAAGAAACCCAAATTATGCAATGTGAGATTTGTCAAGGGAGCCTATTCCAACCACATATTTAACCCTGGTTTGCCAATATTAAGAAGTGGAGAGGAAACATAAAATTTAATAGAAAACAACTTATGTTTTGTATTAAAAGACCTCAAACTCAATCCTCGTGAAGAGCAAAGAGGAAAACTAGAATATGTTTCTATGAAATAGAAAACATGGGACTAGAACAAGAACAATCAATTAAATGCACAGCAGATCTTTTGGTTTATAATCTCCACACACTTTTACAGATAATCTTTAACTTACAACAGTTCATTTAGTGATCGTTCAGTTACAACCTCACTGAAAAAAGTGACTTATGACCGTTTTTCAAACTTACAACCATTGCAGCATCCCCTTGGTCATGTGAGCAAAATTCAGGTGTTTGGCACATGGTTTATATTTATGACAATTGCAGTGTCCCAGGGTCATGTGATCAGCTTTTGTGACCTTGTGACAAGCAAAGTCAATGGGGAAGCCAGATTCACTTAACAACGTTACTAACTTAACACTGCAATGATTCATTTCACAACTGTTGCAAGAAAGGTCATAAAATGGGGCAAAACTCACTTAACAGATGCTTCACTTAGCAACATAAATTTTGGGCTCAATTGTGGTCATAAGTCAAGGACTTCCTGTATTCAGCAGCATGGCTGCTAAGTAGTTAAGCTGTGAGGAGTTTTGCCATATCTTCAGCTCAAGAGATTCTATAGGACAAACTGCTCTATTAGATGGAGCAGAAAATGTCATCTTTACCCGTAATTCCTCTGTGGGTGCCCAAAGGCATCAAAAAAATAACCTAACATGATGGGACATCGTACACAGAAGTTTCCAAAAGACACGGGCCTTCAATGCATAGGTATAAAATTAAGCAGCTATTAAGAAGCTAAGAATCTGTACCCATTTTCCCAAGCAATACTAGCATCACTTACACCATTGAGACAAGCAAAATAGCATTAGCTTTAAAATGCTTAATTGCACATTCTTGGTAAAACATTTCACTCCCCTGACCTGCCCAAATGTATGTTGCTTAATTGATAAGTCACTCTCCTACTTAAAAGAGGAAAAAAAAACACCATATGGTTTAGTTCCCCAAACCGGACCTTAATGAACTTCATGAGCTGCAATACAACATTTATTTACAAAGTGTGGCCTCTCTGACCCTTTTTAAGATCAAAATTAATAAAAGTTGTACCATGAAAACCACACAGGAGCTTTTGTGGATTTTTGGAGCATAGAGTAACTCTAAATCTTGAAAGGTTTCATACCTTGGAATAGCTTATACAGTTACAACTTTTGCGTAATGAGCAAAAGGTAAGTCCTGTCCAGCAGCAAAACTGAGATGGAAGCACACTCATTTGTTTTGGACAGATGCACACTTTCATGGGCTAACAAGAGGTCTGCATAAGGCCAATCAACCACATTTTATTTGACATAAAGGAATTCTCCTCCTTCTTTATATCAGAAGTACAGCTGAGCTGAACAGACCTCTCCATCTTCTGAGTGTAATTTTTGAATTTTAAATTAAGTTTGTGATATATATTTATAGTTATCTTTATTAGAGTTAGGGCTATAAAGATTTTTTATGGATAGTCCTCAAGTTATCTTTTGTTTAGTGACCGTTCAAAGTTACAACAGCATTGTAATAACAGTTAAAACAGCATTGACCATTTTTCACACTTACGACCGTTGCACTATCCCCATAGTCATGTGATCAAAATTTGGATGCTTGGCAACTGGTTTGTATTTATGATGGTTGCAGTGTCCCGTGGTCATGTGATCATCTTTTGAGACTTCTGACAAGCAAAGTCAATAGGGAAGCCAGATTCACTTAACAACCAGTTTACTAACTTAACAATTTCAGTGGTTCACTTAATAACTGTGGCAAGAAACGTTGTAAAATGGGGCAAAACTCACTTAACTGTCTCGTTTAGCAACAGAAATTTTGGGCTCAATTGTGGTAGTAAGTCTAGAACTACTTGTATTGTCTCTTACTGCTATTTAGTGCAGTATTATAAGAAGACTACTATGTTATGATGTAACATCTTTGCAGAGTTTTTGGCTGGCCTCCCTCACTACTGGAGTATGCTAGCCATGTGATATCAGCACCATGGCACCATATACTTTCTCCATCTTAACTCTTGTTCCTTGAAACACTGAAAATTGCAGGGAAAGACAGAAAGAACTATGTATAAAACTTTTTAATTGTGAAAACTGATTGCTAATTGTTCTACAGACAATTACAGCCCATGATTTAGATCCTAGATTGCCAGTGATATCTGGAAATGTAATTCTAATGACCAGGAGGCAAAGCCACCAACGTACACTTTTAAAGGCGGCACACCTGCAAGGAAGCATTACTTGAAAATAATGCCAAGCTGTACTTCATGTTGAACTTTAATATCAAAGGCTGGATGAGAAAAGTTGTTCCACATAACAAATGTACAGCTCCCTCTTGAGTAGTGGGAAGAAAAGGTCAAACTTGATGTATTTCTATATGGGGAATCTATTCAGTTAGAAAGCAGTTCTGGAGCTCTACAAGCCTATAACATTAGCTAGTTTGAGATCTGAGCCCGGTTTATTTCTAGCTTAGCAATACTGTTTCTGAAACCAGAGTTAAAAATGTTCTTTTCTTTAATCTCTTTACTGAAGCTATTGAAAAATCTGTTTTCTTCTTGCCTCACTCCTTCTTCCCTCTCTTTTAATAAGAAAGGTGGCCTGACAGCTTTTCAGCTCCCCCTCATAGGGACTTCTGGAGAGATTCCTGGCACAAGGTGAAGCAAAGATGTGGATGGAGGAGGGACAATGAAATTACTACATTTCTCTTTTGTACAAAATGCAGGTCAGTGAATGTTTTGCCGCCTGAACATCTGTGCAGCTTGAAATTGTTCTCTGTTCTCAGCATCCTCTTTGAAGTGCCATGGAAGATTGAGGAACTGGAAAGTGGACATGATGGGGTAGTGAAGAAGTGTCCTTTTTTGGCATCTCAGTAAACAGTAGTGAAGAACTTAATTGTCACGGACTACTAGGAAACACCGCTGCCTGGCAATCAAGCTAGGCCTCAATTTGTGAATCTCTGGCTAGAGAGGTAAGATATAAAGAAATACAGATGTTTTATACAGGCCAATGCAAGAGATGAAGTAAGGTTAATACCCTGATGTAATCTAAAATCTTGCCAATTAGCAACAGCAAGGAGCAAGCTTGCAGTGACAGTAGGGGTTGGGAGATTCTTTGCTGTAGAGTTGTACCAGGTGGATTAGATACTCTGATTCCTGTTTTGTTTTAGTGGTGTAAATTATGGCTGTTTGAATTTGAAGACAAATGATGGATGGCTGTGCAAAAAAAAAAAAAAAATTACAGAAGAAAAGGAGGCAAGACAAGTAGTAACTCTCATGAGGCCAAAGAAAAAGACAATTGAAAACTCCACTACTGCAAAGTGCTTTGGGAGTTTTATTCAGTCTTGAGAAACTATTTATAATTCCTAGGCACCAGAAATAAAAATCTTCAGGAACGAAATACTTGGAAATTTATAGTTGTGGAGTGTGGGAAGGTATTGTGGAGGTGGCAGTTTTCCTCTTTTTTTCCATTTGCTTTTTGCTTCGTCTTTCACTGGTTAAACATCTCTCCATCCTTTTACAAACTTGTCTGAAGCTTTTTAGAATCTTGAAACAATACGGCAAACACTAGATCTTTATTGTAATTCAAGAATGCTAGTCATTATAGGTGGCAATCAATGAATGGCACCAGATACTAAATATATGTATCCTCTTTATTCAAATCTAGTTCTTTTTCTTCATTCCTCTTTGAAAAATGGACTCTCTGCTTTGTTTCTCACTGTTGGTCATTAATGGCAATTGCCATGTTTACATTTTCCCACATTCCTGTTCTGAAGAACTCTTACCGCAAACATAGTTCTGATACCAAAGCATCCAGAATTCCCACTAGCAAGGCCAACAGGAGTTACAGGCCCCAAATTCCTAATAGGGCAGACTAAAAAAGGATGTTCTAGCAATGAAAAGGCTTACAATGTAGTGGCTGTTTACTGTTTGCAAGGAGAAAGTCACGTAGGTATCTATAAACAGCAGGAAAGAATTATTGTGTATAATGCTATAAATGTCTGTGAAAAATGCTACAAATGATCTAAATCCAATCCAGAGGAAGAGAAATATTTTTCTGCCTTGCAATCATAAGGCAATTATCATTTGATGAAGATCGTATTAGTAGCTTCTTCCCTCTACCTCCACAAAATATGATGATATTAATCACTAAGATGAGGGGGGTGAAAATTGCAAAACATTTTCTCCTAGCTATTTTTTAAAATACTGAAATCATTTATTATATAGTGAGGCATTTCTCAATCTCATCAATTCATTGAAAAACTGTCATCCCATTTCCTTTACTACTCTATCAACCACAAATAAAATATTGGAGCTGGTCTCATAGAATGCAATATATATATATATATATATTACATTCATCAGGGGAAAGTAGAGAAGCTGCTATCTAAGAATAATATCCTGTACCCCCAACTTTCTATTAAAATTGAAAAATTCCCTTAAACTTCAAGATTTCATCAAAAGCTTGTTCTGTTGAAAAAATATTCTCAGTTTTACACATTGGCAAAAATAATCAGAACACAAAATACAAACTATATGATCATGACCTTGTTGATGATCCTTACTCAGTAAAGGACCTTGGAGTACTCATCTCTAATGATCTAAGTGCCAGAGCCCACTGCAACAGCATAGCTAAGAAGGCATTAAGAGTGGTTAACCTAATCTTGCGTAGCTTCTTCTCTGGTAACATTGTCCTCTTAACCAGAGCATACAAAACATTTGCTAGACCAATTCTTGAATACAGCTCATCTGTCTGACTATTTCAGCTTCAACTGAAACAATACACGAGCTCACAATAGATATAAACTTAATGTAAACCGATCCAAACTTGATTGCAAAAAATTCGACTTCAACAACAGAGTGGTCAATGCCTGGAATACATTACCCGACCCAGTTGTTTCTTCCCAAAACCCCAAAAACTTTAACCTTAGATTATCTACCATCGACCTCACTCCATTCCTAAGAGGTCTGTAAGGGGCGTGCATAAGCACACAATCGTGCCTACCGTCCCTGTCCTAATGTACCCATATATTCATACTTCTTGTACTCATAAT
The DNA here is from genome assembly GCA_003457575.1 of Thermophis baileyi. NCBI lineage: Eukaryota > Metazoa > Chordata > Lepidosauria > Squamata > Dipsadidae > Thermophis > Thermophis baileyi. The sequence continues at coordinate 2,052,220 of QLTV01000437.1, forward strand.
CATGCTTGTACTATCATATATATATATACAATCATGTTTATACTTTGTCTATACTTTGCTTGTAATCATATATGCTTGACAAATAAATAAATTAAATTAAATTTAAGTTGGCAACAAGTACCCGCAGCTTCTGCTTCCAGGCTGTTGCTGCTACTGGAAACTGAACTCACCAGTTAGCTGAGTGGCTTGTAGATTAGTAGAAGATCCCACCTCCAACATGTCTATGCATTGATTCTTTTTATCTACTTTAATACTACCAGTAATTTTATTATTTTAACTTTTAATGCCCTATGTTTTAATCCTGTAATTGTTTGATTTTGTTATTTATGGTGTTGTAAGCCACTCAGGGTCATTTGATAGCGAGATAGGCAGCATACAAATTTAATAAATATAAATAAATAAATAAAATACATCTTGGTAACACTAAAAATTCCCATTGCCCCATATAGTTTCATTATTCCTAAAAGCTATTTCAAAATGGAGGAATAGTTTCCTCCCTGGACAATGTCCAACATTAGATTTTTACAACATCATTTTCTAGAAAAAAGCAGGAGTCTCAAGATTAGTTTGAAGGCCATTTCCTATTTTACATTATTTTTACTTTCAAATTAAAGATTTTAGAGTTTCTTAAGTATGCATTACAATTCAGAACCATTTTTCAAGAAGATTTATATAAGGAAAGAAACAGGATGAAAGCTAAAGCTGTGTCACAAAAGCCAAAAGTAGAAACAAAGTAGAGCAAAATAAAACAAAAAATATTTTGTATTTTTCAACAAAAATACAGAAATACAGAAAGTATTTCCAGGAACAGGTATGTGTTGTTACTACATTTAATGTAATTGTATTTCCTTCTTTGGCTTTCAACTCATTTAATTATATTAATATTCACTCCCGTAAGACAGGTTTTCCCCAGTCCTCCAGATATGCTTTCCAGGTATGTTGAATTGCAATTGCAATTTTTCTTTTCAATTATGCTAGCTGGGAATTCTGGCAATTGTAGATTAACACTTTTGGAGGATATCAATTTGGGAAAAATTAAAGCTGAATCCCAAGCTTAGCTGTGATTGTTTCCTATGTCTTTGTCTATCATGCTTTCCAGCCTTTCTGGTGTATAAAGCAAGGTTGGGAAAACTGCAGTCTATATATGCCAATACTATTTCTTAGGACTTTCTCAGGCTTCCAAACTCTCACCATCAAAATTTAGAGTCAAATCATCAATTTTTAGAGACCCAATTTGTGTATGTGTGAGAGGGAGGAAGAGATGGGGTTAATAATGAGATGTTTTTACTAAGAATTTTTTTAAAAAAAATTTCAGATGTTCCCAAAAAGAATTGGAGAGAATGAAGGAGCAGCAAAAGCAAATATGTTCATTTCGTCTAGTCGCGTAAAACACTGAGTATTGAACTCAGGATTCTATAAGTTGCAAAAAATTGCAAAAAAATATATGATGTGGATTGGTGATAGCTTCATAAGAAGGTAAAATGGACTGCTTTGGATTAGTTAAAAATTCATGTTAATTTGTTGTTATTTTGATTGGTAATTCTTATCAGCTCCTATAATTTCTGCCTTAATGTTATTAATACTTATTAAAATACCAAGCAGATGCAGATATGATTATCTTTACACTTTGTTCCAGTTAAGTACTATATTAGAATGTCTGTCTGTCTGTCTGTCTGTCTTTCTCTTTCCTATCTTCCTTTCTTCCTTTTCCTTCCTTTCCTTCCTTCTTTCCTTTTTTCCTTCCTTCCTTTTTATCTTCTCCCTTCTCTTCCCTTTCTGTACCACTTTCATTCTTCTTCATTTTTTAAAAAATCATAATGCATACTCCTGGATGCTCCAAAGCATCTTTCTGTATCTGACTTCAACATGCCTCCCACAGTCCTGTTAGTACACAGTTCAGTTTTGACAGTAGTCAACAGAGACTAGCAAACACAAACTGCTGTTGATCATTTGCCTCAAATATCTTATAATACAGATTAAAGCACTGATATGAAATTGGCCAAAACCAATGCCTTATCCTTGCCTGGCCTGTCACACCCAAAGGATAACGTTGGCTTGTTTACTGTACAGCCTGAAAGCAACTGCTGAGTCCTTTACTATCTGAAATGCTTTGCCTCAGTGGGGAGTAAATTCACTCCTTGCTGCCAACGCTGAAGGGTGGAATGTGGCACATGGAAAGGATTTCTTAGAGTTCACTCTGAGAGGCCGACCATGCCTGTGTCTCAGCTGATGTTCTGAAGCTTCAGGCATTCTGGTGGGGCAGTGACAAGATGAGTAGATAATATTAGCATAGTTGGCAAGGCAAAGAGATGACCTCCTGGTTGTTCCAGATCTCATTTTGTGTAATCCAGGCCTCTGGAAGGTAGATTGGTAGAGCCCCAATCAAATGGTCTACATTCCGCCTTGATACATGGCCTATGCACCAATCAGGGGGTGGTGTCATGCACTGGATTCCACATAGGATGCAAGAAAAAAAGGTAGGAAAAAAGTAGCTCAGTACTGTAACTCTCCTAACTACCTTAGATTAGATGAGAGGAAACCACAATTGCTGCGTTTAACTTTGTTACTGAATGAACCCATTTCATGGATTCACATAATTGATTTGTTTCTAACCCCTAAGCATTGGATTCATACAACATAAAGGAGTCCCTGTGGATTTTACTCCGCTAGTTATTGCCACCTATAGGGGGCAGTGCTCATCTCCATTTCAAGGCCATTGAGTCAGTGCTGTCCGAAGACATTCCTGTGATCATGTGGCCAGCATGATGTCATGGAGCGCTGTTACCTTCCCACTGAAGTGGTACCTATTTATCTACTCACATTTACATGCTTTCAAACTGCTAATTTGGCAGGAACTGGGACAAGGACAGGAGTTCACACTGTCATGTGGCACTTGGGTCTTGAACCTGGGCTGCTGGCTTTCCAGCCAACAAGCCCAGCATTTTAACTGCTGAGCCATCACGTCGCCCTTCATACAACATGGAAACTCACAAAAAGCTATGTTCAAACTAAATAATTTGCACGTCATGAAGGTGCAACCACAGCCTAATGGGTTGCATGAATGCAGCCATTTAGCGAGCCTTTGAATGAAACCTGACCAATGTTTGCACAATTCTTGTGACATATTTAAGAAAAAACATGCATGAAACAAATGTGTGAACTGATGAAAATAATATAGCAGAATTATGCTAAAGGAAATTGCTCCAAAATTGAGTACTAGGACAAAGCTGCATGAACACATTCATATGAATCTTTGTGATTTACTTTTAAAATCTCAAAGCCATTAGAAAAGAAGACAAAAATAAGGATGATAAACTGAATTAGACTAAGATAATTTCATCCATCCCTAAAGCAGATCTCACCTTGCCTGCTCTTAGGTCTTCAGCATGTGGGAGGGTGCAGTCTCTGTAGGGACCTCCAGACATAGGAAGCAGATTTTTTGTAGACCTGGGCTTGTCAAACTGCATAGGTCCCAGGTGCTCCTCTAAAGTTTGCTTTTCTGAAGGGGTCGAATCTCACTAAAACACTGAGGATGTGGTGATCTTATGAGATTTCAACCATTTTAATTTTTTATGAAATTTCATTTTGGTTGGGTGACTGCTGGTACCACTTTATGGTGCAGTTGCGTTCCTTCCAACCTGTTGTGTTGACGACCCCTATTTTACAGTGTTCTGCTTCAGCTTCTCACTTTTTCTGGAGAGTCAGAAATCATAGAACATTGTGGCCATAGCAAATACCCTATTCCATCAATAATAATGATTAATGTTAGTGTTCAACATTATTTTTTTTAATAGAGAATCTATTCAAAAGAGGCAGATATTGTCCATGGCCACAACAGTTTTCATGCTGAATATAGTTTTCTGTTAACTCAAGGAGGGGTTGATAGCACTTCAGTTCAGCACTCTGAATCTGGCAGTACAATTCCTTGTTCATAATATTATCAATGAAACATTTAAAGAGGCATGTACATGTATGTACTTTTTTTTAATGTACAGGCTTATGCAAAAATAGGACCCAGTAGACCTATGAATGAATAATGTGACACTTTAATTAAACGATCTCTATCTCACAGCCTGATGAAACTCCTTAAATGCTGTAAACACCATAGTTTCCAGCCCAAGAAATATCTCACAATGTATCCCTCCCGCTCTGGCAAATTAATTCAACATGTATGAGGCAACAGAAGAGGCATGGAAAATATTTGGAGCATGCCTACTCTTTAATCCCATTTTATGTACTTTATTGCTAGAGCCTTTTGGAAGGCAATGTTCCTTTTCATGTAATTCTCCCCACTAGAAGTTGGGTGAAGACCAAGAAAGCTTTGATATCCAACCCAAATACTTTTAATACTTGGCTATGAATGACTTTCCTACCAGATCAAACTAAGCTTTATCATATCCTTTTCTTCTTCAAACCAAATGTCTGCATCAACAGAAAAGGCAGATCAATTAGATTTGAGAAGGACACAGAGGCCTTTGTTTTTTAAACTATGGTCACCAAAATCCAGCTTCTCTACAGCACAGCCTGAATGGCTGGGAATTACAATACCCAGATCTTTCAAGCAAAATGTCTCAGACAAAATAGACAGTGATGGAAGAACAATGATAAACAAGCTAGGTAAAAAGATCTACTTCCAATAGGGTGGTAATACCAGTCCAAAATTTCCTATTTCTTATCTGTTGCTAAGGTTCCAGATATACACTTGGTTCAGGGAGAGGTCAAGGAATTATGTCAGCAGCAATACAATCTCAAATATAAATGTGCATAGTATTACAGCATTAATGTCTTTCACTGGAACCATCAGAAGCATTACTGGTCCAAGAGAGAGCATATCTATCTGATATAGTCCTCCCTATGTCTTCCTCCAACCCTAACCCTAACCCTTCAAAACCTCCATGCTCATTGGGGATTCTAGGAATCCAAAACTTCTGAAGGGCACAAAGAAAAAGCTGCCCTTTTCAGTGTCTTAGGCACATCTATCTCAGCCCTGCCAGAAAGGCTTGGTCTCTAACTATTACCTCAGATCTGTATAGGAATTGACGTGAAATCCTCATCCACCAGTCAGTGAAGTCCCTGGCCGCATATCAGGTAGGAAGCACTGCTAGTGATTAATTTTTAAAAGTCTCTCGTCAATTCCTGAATGAATTTAAAGCCATATCAAATGCCCTGTCATAGTGTGACCAAGGTAATGAATGTTCTCAATTTGAAATGACAACATATTAGCAGAGCCTTGCTCAACAAGTGGAAGGGACTCTGTGAATCAAAGAAAGTCAAAAAGTTAAGTCCCTAGTATTTGTTATTCAACTAAACCCATCTTAGACCAATCTTCCTCAGCATTATGATTTTCAGATTAAAGCTATATTTTTTAAAATTAAAATTAAAATCGAGAGTTCCATACAAGCAGTCCTTGAGTTACAATCATTTGTTTAGTGACTGTTCGAAGTTACAACGGCACTGAAATAAGTGACTTACAACCAGTCCTCACAAAGGTTGCAGGATCTCAATCACGTGATCAAAATTCAAGCACTTGGCAACCAGCATGTGTTTACAATGGTTACAACGTCCTAGGGTCATGTGATTGCCATCTGCAACCTTCCCATCCGGCTTCGGATAACCAAAGTTAAGCCAGATTTGCTTGGCAAAAAAGGTGATAAGATCAGGTGTGACTCATTTAACAACTGACTTGCTTAGCAATCTAAATTTTGCTTTCAATTGTGGTCCTACGCTAAGAATACCAGTATATGAATGGCTACTGTATATGCTGGCTGGGAATTTTAGGATTTCTGGAGGTTGGGAGAAGCTGTTTTTGGCAACTTGTATGAGAGTTAATGATTGAATTAAACAAAAAAAGCATAGCCTGTTTCCAGAAGAATATATGTATAATTCTTGTCTAATGCAGTTTCTGAAAACAATGAATATGAAACAATGAAGAAGGAAGACATTGTTACTTACATTACAAAAAGTAGTTCTTTCTCTAAAGACCTATACAATTTAAATCAGTCACAGACTTATACAATTTAAATCAATCATCATCACCACTATCACTATTATTATTATCTAAACTCCACTCCCCACAACACAATGGATTGCCTTAAAGTGATCCCCAGTTTTAATGAATAAAGGTAAAACTTAGTGGTCCCTCTTACTTTGGACAACTAAATCTTGCCATGAGTTGTCAGTGAAAATAAATCTCTGATTTAATCAACTCTTCCCTTGGCTGAGTTCACATATCATGATAAGTTAAAAGAAAAATAAAATACATTATGGTTTACCATAATTGGTGAACCAAGTCACTGAACTGAGGATTTTGGGGTAATATAAGATTGAGAACTGACCATCTTACTTTAAAATAGATAAAATATGCTCTTTGCAGAAAGCCATGGCATTTCTTACTCATGGCTTTATGTTGTGGACATAACTTTGGATAGGTAATAGTAAGGTGTAATTAAAAATACAAGGCAATTAGACCTTTGGCCTTATGCCCCCTTGCAATTAAACAGAATCCTGGCAACAATAATTTCCCCCATCATCCTGCTTTGATCACATTTCCAACCCATCAATGACATGGTCTTCAGCTGTTCCTGGCTATAACAGTTAGCATTTTCCCTTTATGACAATACTGGGTAAGAGCAGCAAAAAGATGCACAAATTTGTTAGGAGAGAAGTTCAGGTAATTGCAGCTACACAGAACAGAGAGGCAGGATGGGCAATAGGGAAAGCAAACTTCATGCCAGTGTATCTCCTGCTGACTCAAGGATTGTTGGTAGCACTTCTAGTCAGTAGTGGAGAAAGATCACATGATAACTGACATCTAGTTGCACCAAATAGATCAACTCCTTGTGAAGTCAATTCCACATCTTTCTGAAGTTAGAAGTGTGGATTAGATTTTAACCATTTAGGGCAGCCCTTCAAGGTAGACTACACTAGGAAACCAAAGTCATGGAGGCGGATGGATGGATGGATGGATGGATGGATGGATGGATAGATGGATAGAGAGATGGAGAGATAGATGGATGGATGGATGGATGGATGGATGGATGGATGGACAGATAGATAGAGATGATAGAGATAGATGGATGGATGGATGGATGGATGGATGGATGGATGGATGGATAGATGGATAGATAGATAGATGGATAGATAGATGGATAGATGG